>JAEKDQ010000152.1:0-15971 GCA_026937815.1 Etheostoma perlongum | reverse complement strand
TGTGAACCAGAGGTAGAACCGAAAAATTTTCTCCAGCAGTTATTTTTATGTAATGATGTAGTTCTCTGATGTTGTAGATGGCTATATCTGATACATGGTAATATTTAATAACATCATTAACAAACGTATGCTGTTAATATTATCTGAATTTAACCCTTGTGTTGTCTTCCTATCAACCATTAAAATCACTTTTTCTGACATTTTTGTCCCTTTTCTGACATTTTTGTCACTTTTTCAATGTTGTGGTTGCTTTTTTTTAAAAATGTTTTTTGCTAACGTTTTTGGTATTTTGTGTTGACATTTTCAGCTTATTTTGACGGTGTATTTTTTGTGCCAAATACAGAAAAAAAATTAACTGAAAAGGGGGTCAAATTTGACCCAAGGACAACATGAGGGTTAAGTGATTTATCTTACTGTTCTCACTATGTTCTTTAGCGAGTATTTATTTACTTACTATAGATTTCTGGAGCAGACTGAGGTAAGGCAATAACCACCATTTTATTACCCACTTATTACTCTTCCTATGTTGTACTTTTTTTTTTTTTTATTAAGGTGTTTCTGACAGGAAGGTATGATGACAATAACATTAATCTGCAAGGCTATCTTTAATATTTTAGTGATTATTTAATCCTACTCACTCTGCGGTACATTTTTAAAAACATTACTATATAGTTAGCTGAACTGGACAGAGGTGAGGAAATAATAAACAAAAGTCTCATACATGTGTGTTATCATTTATTTAATGTAATTTTTTCATAACTTTTCTCTGTTTCACTTTATGTTTAGATGACTATCAGACAGATGAATGGTTATTGTTATTAACATTGTAAAAAGCTCTCATACAGGTCATTAGCACTTATTCAAAAAATGTATTTTTTTCTTACTTTGTTAACTTTTTATCATTTTTCTACAGAAGATCAGCTGTTTCCTTGGCGACAAAAGAGTTAGTCCTCCCGACCAGATGAAAGCATGGCTGACAACAAGACAAGTTGGAGAAGCGATGGTCAACACACCTGCAAAGGCGACTAAAGTAACAAGGTGACATGAAGGGGCTATAAGCTATGCTATAGTTACAGCCTGCGTACTTTTCTAAATATGTGACAATACAGATAAAGGTTCATTTAGATATGGCGTCTGCAGGAGAAATGTGGTAACTTTTTACTCATGATGTCTGTCATTTCAGAGGAAACGTAGTATGCAAAAACATTTGAATTGTTTGTGTTTTTATAGGGCAGTCCTGGGCCATGTGGCGAGTGGATGTGGACCAGCTGATCATCCCAGGACTACATGTAGCAGCACATCATACCACTTATGGTATGATGGTTTTTCACTGCGTGTGTATCTACTCGACTCGCCTCGACTCTACTCGGCTTTTTGGTTTTCCATTATGAAAAAAAAAATCCCTGGGACCTGCTACCAGGTTCTTTTTTTTAGTACTACCTCAGTCGAGGTTCCAAGCGAGCTGAGGCAATACCAAGGTGACGTGGAAACCTGCAGACAGCTGGTTGGTCGGATCACTGCGTTTTTAGCAAACAAGAGGTGTGTGTCCAGAACAAACGGGACATTTAAAAAAAAAAATCTAGCCAGAGATTATCTACTCTCTGCACTATTCTCACTTTTCAACTGTTCAATACTAAGGGCTAGTAGGGGCTTTGCATGTCGTTTCCAATATTGCACACTGTTACTTAAAAAAAACAAGACAATATATAAAAAGAAAAGTTTTTATTTAGCTTTTCAAGTAGCGCATCAAACCCTCCCGTACATCCCGGTCTTCTTCCTCTGCACCCTGTGACAGTGTCTCCCCCGGCTCTGCTGTTCAGATGCATCCCAGTCGTTGTCATAAGCCTCTCCATGATTCTCATAAAGATTATCTGAAGCCCAGCAGGTCAGACCCAGAGATCTCACCCGTCGTACATCGAACGCCCACCAGACGGTCTGCGGCGGCGATTTTAAAAAGCGTTCATGCTCTAAAACACAAACAGTACACAGCATACATATTCTAGTGTGTAATCATGGTTGCTAAAGTTCATGTACTTTATATAGCGTATAGTAAATAGTGACCGGGTCCCCTAACACATGCAAATGTTAGCTAACGTTACCAGGAAACTTAACGTACCCTTTTGTGTCGGCGAACAATAGTCATGTCGGCGTCTGAACTCCGTAGGAATTCCCAAACTCTGATTTTTGTTGCTTCCTTCAGCTTCTTTTGAAACAAAACATTTCTTCTGGCCGTGGCAAGTAGCCGACGTGCTGAGATGTTGAAAATTACATCATCATGTGTAGCTATGGTGACCAGCCACGCTGAGGCGTTACTCAATCTGCAATGGAAAACGGATGCAGAATGCGTCGAGTCGAGGCGAGCTGTTACCAGCAGTGGAAAAACACCAGTAGTGAACTACTCTCAGCAGCCTCCTGGGTCAGCCCAGACTAATCCTTCCTACACAGCCTACTGGTCACTTATATATTTTTTACCGCTTGACTGGTTTGGTGTTCAATTCAATAAAGAGAACATCAGACATCTGACATGACTCTGTGTTATGTGACTCTTTACAGTGGTCAAGATATTTGTAAAAATACTCAGCTGCAATGCTTCCAAAACAACTACATACAGTATGTCACTGGGGGCCTGTTCCAATGAACATGGTTATTCAGGAGATAACTGTAAAATCCACAACAGTTTGTTTTACATCAGTTCATATTCCACATTTGAACACCTACATATATAATGGTTTTAAGGCATCATCAAATCCAAGGTATACAAAGCTTAAATATAAACCATACAAGAACAATTAAAGACAATATTACAAGTAATCGTGGTGGACAAGGACAATAGTGTAGAATCATCTCATGTGGACAAACAGCGCATGCTCTGTCTAGGGGTAAATCCTCCGTTGCTTTGAGGATTACCATACACTTTGTACTACTCTTAAAACTACAGATAGGTACAGTTTGACACATTGATCGTATAGTGGATTTAAACTCATAAACTAAATAAATGAAACAACAAATTGTCCCTCTTACTTTTGGAATAATTAAATAACATGTAACAATGTTATTACACAAAATTCCCTACAATTACCTTTACATTTCTTACAATTTATGTTAACAATTATGTCATTACATTTCAACACACGGGGCAAATAAACAATTAAAAAAATACCTTAAGTTTAAATATTATAACAACATACGGTAACATAGCTGCATGTATGAGAACAATAGTGTAGAATCGTCATTTCATGTGGACAAACAGCGCATGCTCTGTCTGGAAAGACGGCATCGTGTTAAAGTTAGCTAGCTAAACTGGTTAGATTTTCTACTGGCTATAAAACACTTAAACATATGGTTAACTTCATAAAAACATGGCGAAATTAAATAGAGACACATAATATTCACCCAAACACATCTAGCTGGACTTTTACGTGCTCATCAAATAAGTTAGCATCGTTTAGTCCACAGACATTCACAGACACGTTACCTAGGGGTAAATCCTCCGTTGCTTTGAGGATAACCCTTAATCCTTTGTCATTAGCGTACGCTGCAAGTACAACAGCAGGTGGCACAGTAGTCCGATGTAGTAGGATTTAACCTGAACCTTTTTAACTATGTTACAAAAGCACAGGTGTAATTAATAACGTTAATTGAGACAAGTACCCTTGTGCATGCTGTCTTACTGTCCCGTGCTAACTTAATTAAACCGAACCAGTTTTTTTATTTTTATTAGTTGAATTAATCAGTTCAATATGTATCTCACGTGGACTAGAAGCTAATCTTTGACTGGAGTTTCCTGGAACAACAGCAGATGGCACACTGTCCTGTGGTGTGGGTCTGCTGTGTGAGGGAGGAGGGACCTCTCTCCACCAGAAATCATTACAAATCTTTTATCAGATACACAGCTGTTTGATGGCGGTCTGACAAATATTTACATAACGCGTTTCCGTTCCGAGTTAGAAGTCGAAGAGGTAGGCCCTACGTTGGTGCAAAACATTGCAGGTGAAATTTGATATCCTGGCACTTGAGTTCTGGAGTTTTTTGTTGTGTCACAATTTCGCAGCAAGTTCTAAAAGTTTGGGGTTTTCCGTGGAAGGAGACTTGTTGCAGGACTTCTCACTGTGCTCTCTGCTGCTGATCAGCCATTGTGGACGTCGGAAAGGGGCATGGTCTAGTTTATCTGTCCGCCGGCTACAGTGTTAGCCGTATGCATGCAAGGAACTGCTGTATGAACACTTGGATGAGCCATATGAGGCTGCTGGCCCAGGACAAATCTGACTGCCTACCACCGGGAATGGATTCGTACCACATTGGCCATGTAGACCGTCACATTATTACAATTTGGGCATTTGTTAATAGTTCATAGATTTACAACTGTCATAATATTTTTTGAGGAAATCATGGAGGAAATCATGTAGGTCTATGCAATTTAGTATAGAATTATAGCTCTTCATAAGCAGGTTAATAAGTTCTTCATGTTTGTCTATTTCTCTATCTTATCTATAATGACAGAAGTGTCATTGCATTAAAATAGTCAAACTTATCTGTGTGGTTGAAAAATAGATAAATATTCTTGTTAATTAACTTTTTTTATTGTGAATTGTTTTTATGAAGCTCATATCATGGTAAATTTAACAACATTTTATTAGTCATTTCATTTCATTATGTCATATTATTATTTATTAGCAGAACTTATAAGCAGAATATAAACAATGACTAAACTATAACACACTTATAAATATAGGTTACAACACAGAGCTTAAAGTTCTCACTCACCATGCCTGAGTTCAGGCATAGAGCAGTTTAACATTTAAATAATTATTGATTCAATACATTTCCTCCAGGGCAGCATTTCAAGCTCACAAATGATATGATAACATAGTTGTAAGCAGATATAAGGATCTAAGTGTTTATTGATGTATTCATCAACTTTGATATTGATCGACAATATAATGTGATACAGTAATCATATAAAATGTGTCTTTATACCTCTATCAATATCAATACTTGTTCCTCACTCTTGTGACAACTGAACACATTCTATTTGCTGATGAAGATTGAGATCCGGAAGAAATCTAGTAAGTTGACCTTGAGTTAGTGATGTCTTCACTGTTTAAAACCAGCATGTAAATATTTGTACATGTGTATAAAGAGTTAATTATTGCTTTATAATACACTGTGACATGTAGGATCGGTTCATGTGGATGCAATTTGATCATTCACAAGCTGTTTATAGTTACAGATGGATGGAAATTACAGTTGTTGATTAATGCATTAATAAACATATTAAAATGTCCTTATATCTCCTTGCCACTACATTATAGTGTGTTATTAATTGTCTATATCCTGATTATAAATGCTTAATAGGGACGTTACTATTATTCCCAGCTAATTGTCATTAAAACAAGTAACTAAATTATAATAAAATAAAATAATTATATAATTAAAATAAATAAATATCCTAAAGAGGTTTTGCTTTCTTCTTAAAGGGCAGAACAAAAAACTTCACAGAGGTTTTTTTGCCTGGCTACGGCTTTAAGCGTACTTTAAGCCGCCATCTCTGTCCAGCCGATCACGTTACTCCTCTATGTATTATTGTAACATTTCTTGATGGACTTCACATGCCTCGATCCATACCTCAGAAGAGTCAGCCTGACTTTCCCAGTCTTACCTTCTTCCAGGTAAGGAACGATGATGAATTAAACGTTTTTAATAAATGTATTTTGGTTTATTTATACTTAAAGTCCCCATCCACTTAAATGTTTTTTTTGTTTGTTTGTCTGACCTGGACAATACTGACTTGCAAGGTTTGTCACAAGAGCAAAGACTCATTAGTCTGGGACTTGTATTGCTATTTATTCTGAGTAGTCTTGCATTGTTTGTCATTGAAAGAGAAGTGGTGTTGCAACTTCTCTCTCCTCTGTATGGCTCTGGCTAGAGGGGAAATAACTCAGTGGCTTGTTTTTTTTTTAAACCACTTAGAATCGTCCGGGGCGACACACAGCCCCGGACACACAACGGGCTTGCAGATAGTGGAAAGGGAACGTGCCAGTGGGACATCTGGTGTGTGAGAATGGCTATATGTCAGACTTTGTCCCAGCACTGTACACCAAGTAAGCCAGTCTACGTTCTGATTGATGCTGGGTTCAGACAGGAAGCCAAACTACAGTTGGTGGACCACGAGCTTGCTGAACCTCTGCAAGCCGCCAGCCTCCTGCCTGAACCCAGCATGAGGCTCAAACATGAAGTCCTATGGCTGAACCTCTTTCTCCATGAGGGTAGATGTGCTCCTAGTTATTATATACTACTGTTGGAAAACCACATTAAACTAAATATTAGTATTGTTTACATACTTTAAAACGTGTCTGGAGGGGAACCTTAAGCAATGCCTGAGAATTTTACCTGTCTTCTTTTTTTTTTTAATTTTTTTTTTTTTTCCCCTAGTCGATGTACATTTAAAATGCTAGAGGGAAATTACCTGTTCTAGTGCATGCTTCTCTGGTGAGATTCCCAAAATTATTTTGCACACATGCAACTCTGAGAGGTTGTTACAACCAGAGAACCCCCTGACGTCCTCCTGAAACGGGATTTCACTGTGCACTGCAATCTGAACATCATTTAATAGAGATTGAAATTGTTTTTGTTTCTTCTCTTGTTTCCTTTTTTTTTTTGCTGCACCGGCTATGCGTTGGAATGAGCAAAAAACATAAAACTTGGGAATAACTGGAAATGGTGTGCTATATTTCTATAGAAGAAATATGAACCCAGTCGGCCACATGGTGTCGCTGTAATTAAGGCTTCATAATGTAACCTTTGAAAGGCCACGCCCCCGCACCTTAAGTCCGATTTGACTTGAAATTTCTCGGACAGGTGCAGCTCAAAGTGCTCTACAAAAAAAAAATCTCAAGGATCATTAAGGTCCGCCTAGAATTTTTTTTTCCGCCATTTTGAATTTTTGAAAAACACATTTGAGATCTCCTCCTACACCGTAGCTCCGATTTCCACAGCTTGCAGCTTTATTAGCAAATGTTTTTATGTTCATCTGCTTTTCTCAAGTTGCAGTGAGCTGGACTGAGCTACATATTACACTGAAAATAAAATGAAGGTTTTTGACAAATCAGTTGTCAAAAACATTTTAACATTTTAACAGTGCACTGTAAAGTCCAATCTTTACAAAGCTTGCAGGATGTGTTTATGACGTTGGACCACATGTGTGAAAGTACTTTGAAGCGGCTATTTTTGTTTTGTTCTCTGTACGCACACAGTGAGATGGTGATGCGTGTAGATGAAGTTGATGCCACGATACAGATGACGTTGTACACAGATGACTCGTACTCAGACGCCTACAGCAGTGCCCCCACCATAGAACTCGGAGACAAGGTAGGCTCATCAGCCAGTTTAAGCACATTTTGGTGAAGCTATTTGTATTATGTCAGTGATTGGCTTTGTGTGTCCAGGTGTATGTGGAGGTGACGGTCACGGAGCCTGCAGATTATTTTCTGCTAATGGTTAGTGGGTGTTGGGCCACACAGTCTCCTCAGCCAAACTCTACAGAGGGATACGTTCACACACTGCTTCGGCACGGGTCAGAACAGCTCTTAATATCAACAGTTCTTCTCACTTTTGTCATTTGTTTTACTATAAACTCTAATCAATGCATTGCTACTCTTCAATCTCTTTTTATCCAGGTGTGTGGATGACAAGACTGTGTCCTTTTTCAAAGTGAGCGCAGAACAGTCTGGCCGTAACGGTGAAAGTTCCACCACTCGCTACAGCTTCAACATGTTTCGCTTCTTGGTAAAACCTCACGAGCTCTATCTGCACTGCACCGAGTCTGTGACACCTCAGTCCCTGAGGATTATTAAAGAGTTATATTTTAAACATTTTCTGAAAATGATTAAAACTGGTTTTTAATAGTGAATTAAAGCAGGAACGGGACTGTGCGTGCGTGGTATTCAGATAGCTTGACAATATTGAGCACTCTACATTAAAGACAGTAGGAAGACAATCTATGCACACACTGCATCCAATAAAACCTAAGTGTCTGTCACTTCAGTGACCCCCAGTCTTACAGTCATTTTCTCTTTTTTCTTCCAGACAATATCGGACTTTACGCGTTTACCTGCGCCGGCATCAGCTGTGTGAGCCAGACGACCACAAGTCCTGCACTCCTGTGAGCTCATTCATCTTACATGCTTAGTGGTCTTCACTCTTGTGCATTACTAGGGGCCTTTTGGGCTTTTATTTTATTTTTTTCCCAATCATTATGGCTTCCTTTTTCCTTCCAGTTTTAGTAGGCTAGTTCAACCTCCGCTCCTAATAGTCAATAAACTGTGTAGCCAAAATACAGGCACGTATATGGAGGACCATGTCTTTCATATTTAAAAATAAATACAGAAATAAATAAATGCTCAATAAATAAATAAGCACACAATTAATTGCCCCAAAAAATACAATGAAGAAATAAATGTAGGTAGAAATTAAATTATACAGTGAGACATAAATGTATATATCTCTTTTAATTAGCTTCTTTATTTATTCACCTTTGTAATAATTACCTTATTTATTTATTGTCCGTTATAATCTTCAACTTTATTTATTCCTTACTTATTTTTTAAATGTATTTATTTCTGTGTGTGTTTAATTTTTTTGTCTGTTTTATTCTTCCGTTGCATTTTCTACCCTATTTATTTTCACCCCTGGTATTTATTTCTGCCTGTCACTTTTACATTTCTGCCTGTCACTTTTACATTTCTACATGCATTTCTGCCTCATTATGCAAATGAGGAGGGGCTGGTCTTAAGGGGTTAACTTCTGCCCATTGGTGAGCTCAGGCATTTAGCAACTGTTTTTGAAAACAATGCTAACGTTATAAGTATTGACTTTATAATTTTTCGTTTAGACGCTCTGACAGAACGTGTGTTTCAGTCAGCGGTGTCGTGCCAATGTACTCGTGTATCCCTGGCCGCTGGAGCGCGCATGCACACAGAGCGGAGCTTCTGCTGCCCTTCGAATTGTTTAACTGCTGCACTTTGAATTAAACGGAACAAACAGCGGCGTGAAGACTCGGCAGGGTTACCATAGTAACAGGGGTCTCAGTTAACTACATAAATACGTGTATTTGTCTGTTACATTAAGGCGACATTAAGGGTAGAAAATGCAACGGAAGAATAAAACAGACAAAAAAAAATTAAACACACACAGAAATAAATACATTTAAAAAATAAGTAAGGAATAAATAAAGTTGAAGATTATAACGGACAATAAATAAATAAGGTAATTATTACAAAGGTGAATAAATAAAGAAGCTAATTAAAAGAGATATATACATTTATGTCTCACTGTATAATTTAATTTCTACCTACATTTATTTCTTCATTGTATTTTTTGGGGCAATTAATTGTGTGCTTATTTATTTATTGAGCATTTATTTATTTCTTTCTTCATTGTATTTTTTGTTTATTTATTTTTAAATATGAAAGACATGGTCCTCCATACACGTAGCCCTGCAAGACAAGTTTTAAGGACAAACATTTCTCCATTAAAAACCTATTCAAGATCATAGTTTTTACTTAAAACCTATTCAAGATCATAGTTTTTACTATTTTCCACCAGATTTATCCATTTTCTTATGTTTGCTCTATGGGGAAAAATGAATGCTGTTTTCACTAGGGGCATTGATGCAGTATTACGGAGCACTGCAGTGTTTGATGCAATGTATCAACATCTATGATATTGCTTGCTGTCATCCACCTAGAATTGAGTTTAATGAAAAATAATTACATTATTACTTTATTCCATATAGTTATATGTTTATGATATATATAATTACATCAAAAGTTTGGGGGGCTCATTTTAAATGTCCATACCATTTAAAAAAAAAAAAAAAAAAAAAAACTATTATAGACACAATATGCTAATTTCTTAGTGGGAGGCTGATTTTAATGCAATTCTACATACTTCATATATATATATATATATATATATATATATATACAGCCCATTAGTAATGTACACTCAGCAACCCATCTTGACAGAAAAAACAGAAATTAATCTATCATTTAAAAAAAAAAAAAAAATAACATGATATGTATTCAGACCCTTTGCCGTGACCCTCAGTTGTCTATTTCTATTCATCCAATGTTCCAAAGGCACATTGCTGTCGTTTTACTAGTGCATCCCGCATGGATTTGCTAAAAAACACCTGAAGGACTTTAAAAAAAAAAAAAAAAAAAAATCTAGAAAACATTGGAGAAAACCTTTTCCATTTTGCAATTAACCGCTGTAAGGAGTGGCTTCACAACAACTCTGTGGCTGTTCACATGACTTAAAACAATTGAGCATAGAGACCTGAAAATGACTGCCCTGGTTAAAAAAAAACAATCTGCAAGGAGGAATGGCATCTCAGCTGGAGAAACTTGTTGCATCTTTCCCAAAAACAATGGCTGTGTATTAATGGGAATTTCTAGAATACTGAAACAAAGGGTCTGAATACTGACCATGTGATATTTCAGTTTTTGTTTTTAATATTTCAAAATTTCTGTTTTTTTTCTGTCAAGATATTATATGTACATTAATATAAAATGAACTTTTTTGATTTTTGGAAAAGGCTGCAATGAAACAAAAGAGTGAAAAAATTAAAGGGGGTCTGAATTACTTTCCGCCCAATGAGATATATATGACTACAACCTGGGGCTGCCTCCTCACCCAGTTGCGCCCCATTTAGGTTGGGTCCTTTGCAGCTGCCTGGGTTTGAGTCTGACCTGCTGCCCTTGCTGCATGTCATCCCTATCTCTCACTTTTCCTGTCTATCCACTGTCTTCAAAAAAAAAATCTTTAAAAGATGACTACAATCTACGGCATTTTTTTTTTCTTAAATATTTACCTATCTTTGCTGTTTTTTAATTTTCTTTACAGAACTGTAATTCGATCACTAAGAGAGAAGTGGTGAAAGCCGACCCCACTCTGGGCCTTCTGTCGTATGGACCCATCAGGATTGAAATGCCAGACAGACCTCAATCCAGTAAGCTCTGTTTCTTTATTACTGTTGCTGTACTTCTGCCATTTCAAAATTGTCTTTGCTTTTCCTGTAGATCTCAACACAAGCAGTTCTTTCCCACTATGGATACCACCTTTTTGTCTGTGGCGTTTTTGTTTCAGATATACTGATGACGGTGGTGCTGCCTGTAGCAGGTGTCTGGACTGTGGGCTTCTTCTTTATCATCCTCATCACTGTGGCCAAGGCAGGCAGCAGGAGACTTGCAAAAATGGGGGAGCAATGACAACTCTAAACTTGAATAAAAATGTAAAAGGCGCCTAATCTTTTATTCTTGTCCTGATACATCATTCCCAAAACAAGTGGAGAGAAGGGGAAACTACATTTCTCATCAGTACATGATGTTCACAAACTTGTTGAGACATTTACATCAGAGCAGTTTAATCAATAGTAAGTTGTACAAAACCATTCTATTACTGCTGACCATAATGGTAAGTTCATGTCTTGGAACATGTGCATGTAACTAATATAAGCAACAGTAGGCTATGGCTGGCTGCAAATAAACAGACATACGTGTATATATCCTAGGCCTACGTGTAGTGATTTAAACCTCTAGAAATCCTACTCGTATGGAAACCTATAGACCAACAAGTGTGATCATTTACAGGAAACTCAAAATTAGCATATGGTACAAAAGTTCATTAATTTCAGTAATTCAACTTAAAAGGTGAAACTAATATATTATATAGACTCATTACATGCAAAGTGAGATATTTCAAGCCTTTGATATCATTTTGATGATTATGGCGTACAGCTTATGAAAACCCCAAATTCAAAATCTCAGAAATACAGAAATGTCAGCCCTCTGAACAGTATAATCATGCATATGTACTCAGTACTTTGTTTTGCATGAATTACTGCCTCAATGCGGCGTGGCATGGATGCTATCAGCCTGTGGCACTGCTGAGGTGTTATGGAAGACCAGGATGCTACAATATAGGCCTTCAGCTCTTCTGCATTGTTCGGTCTCATGTCTTTCATCTTTCTCTTGGCAATGCCCCATAGATTCTCTATGGGGTTCAGGTCAGGAGAGTTTGGGGCCAATCAAGCACAGTAATCCCATGGTCATTGAACCAGGTTTTGGTATGTTTGGCTGTGTGGGCAGGTGCCAAGTCCTGCTGAAAAATGAAGTCAGCATCTCCATAAAGCTTGTCTGCTGAAGGAAGCATAAAGTACTCTAAAATGTCCTGGTAGATGGCTGCGCTGATTCTGGACTTAATAAAGCACAGTGGACCAACACCAGCAGATCACCAGCAAATGACCATGGGCTTACTGTGCTTGATTGGCCCGCAAACTCTCCTGACGTGAACCCCATAGAGAATCTAAGGGGCATTAGAGAAAGATGAAAGACATGAGACCGAACAATGCAGAAGAGCTGAAGGCCGCTATTGTAGCATCCTGGTCTTCCATAACACCTCAGCAGTGCCACAGGCGGATAGCATCCATGCCTGCCGCATTGAGGCAGTAATTCATGCAAAGGGGCCCAAACAAAGTACTGAGTACATATGCATGATTATACTTTTCAGAGGGCTGACATTTCTGTATTTAAAATCCTTTTTATTTCATGTAATATGCAAATTTTCTGAGATTTTGAATTTGGGGTATTCATAAGCTGTCCGCCATAATCATTCAAATTATATCAAATAAAGGCTTGAAATATCTCACTTTGCATGTAATGAGTCTATATAATATATTAGTTTCACTTTTTAAGTTGAAGTACTGAAATGAATGAACTTTTGCACCATATGCTAATTTTTTGAGTTTCACCTGTATGTTTGGGTTAGGCAGGCTACATTCACACCATGATCCTTTATCTCCATAGACAGTTAAAGACGTTTATCTCTCACTTGCTAACGCACACGCACGTGCATGCGTCATAGAAGCGTAATGACGATGGTTCGAGGTACGGGTATATAAAGCTGTCACTCATTCCAAACTTCCCTTTTGCATCTGAGTTTGACACGAATTGACATACGCTGTTGCAAAAAATCTGAACGCTGAAAAGCTGAACTTTTGGAAAACGAACTTTGTTCTGGTGGATAACTGTGGACTATTGTCTTATTACTGTTACTGAAAAAGTTAACTGTAATAATGGCTTTAAGTCGGCTGCGATCTCCTGCCTGGGAGGGACACCTGATTGAGCTGCCGGTGTGTCCGACAACGACTATGACAGTAAGACAACTTGTGATTTCACGTTTTTCTTCTTCCAAATTTATGAATTTCTGTAAATCCATTAAAGCTATTTCCAGTATGAAGAAATGTAATTTATTGAGTTTAAAGGTAACAAGCTAAAGAACTAAATAGGTTTTATTGTGAAAAAATTGCGTAGCTACATTTGGTAAGAACAGCCAGCTAGCTACACAACGTTTTCTGTGTCAAACCTTTTATTTCATGTTTGGAACATAAAACAATTCCCGGAAAGGTGCAGAATGTATTAAAAATCATTTAGTGATTTGCCAACACTTATTTTTTGTTTGAGGTGGTCATTTCTGGAAAAGATTTTTTTGCGTCGAAAGTGTACCAAACAAAATGGCGACCGGGCACATTTTCGAATAATGCCCAAAATTATTTTCTTGATCACCATGGAGACTGTGTAATATTAGGAAGGTACGTCAGCACGTTAAAGCCAACTGGACTGGGCCTCTTTTTAGATATATCTAGCTTATGGCTCTTCCTCTAAGGAGAGTTGAGTTTAATTGTTGATTGAATTGAATTGAAGCTTTGCTAAAAATCTACCAATCTGTTTGCTGTAGCATCAGCTTTTAAGTTCAAAGGCATCGAAGTTTACAGAAAAATGTCACTGTGCGCATTTTTTAATAATGCCCAAAAATGCCTTTTGTTGATCACCATGGAGACGGTGGAATTTATTAGGGGCATATGTCAGCAAGTTAGGGGTGCAGGAATCAGAACATACATGTGTTAAAAAAAACTTCTGAAACAAACCAACTGGGCTAGGTAAGGTGGCAGTTCTTCATTGAATTACACCCTGGCTGTATATACTACTGTGTGTGTGTGTGTGTGTGTATGTATATATATATGCGTGTATGTATACATACATATGTGTGTATGTGTGTGTGTGTGTGTGTGTATGTATGTCTATATATATATATATATATATATATATATATATATATATATATATATATATATATATATATATAAGGCCAGTTATTTAATGGATCTAGGATACTATGCATCCTGATGAAGTTCCCTTGGCCTTTTTGAATTAAAATAGCCCCACATCATCACATACCCTACACCATACCTAGAGAGTGGCATGGTGTTATTTCAGTTATCTTAATAGCTGGTTTGATTTGCACTGAGAGATGATCTTAAGGAAAGTTCCCCACGCCTATCTCTAGGCATGGTGAAGGATGTGTGATGATGGGGGGTTATTTTAAATCAAAGGCCAAGAGAACTTTATCACGGTGCATAGTATCTGGATCCATGACATAACTGGTCTTTAAAAATTAACATCTGCCTGCCTCTATGGGAATTTAACATAGGGTTGTGTATACTTATGCCCCCTGTATTTTAAGAAAGAACATTTATTTATTTACAATACATTATTCATTCACAAAGAAAATTAGTGTCCTAAAAGGTTGGATTTTTCCTAATTTTATTCCTCTTTAATCAACTTTAACATGGGTGTGTAAACTTATACAAGCCACTGTGTCTTTGATTTGGCACACATCCTATTAGGCACAGGGATGTGTGTGTGTGTGTGTGTTTTTTTTTATCATTCCTTTATGTAAACATATACAACAATCTATATAAATATGCATGCATCTTCTTTTCCCATCAGTTGGCTCCTCTCAGAATCCAGCTGGACTTGCTGAAGTGCTCCCCCCAGCTGATCAGAGCATCAACTTCCCTCGCTATATTGCTGATGATGTGGCACCTGAGGTCGAGGTTGAGGAAGGTGAGTATATCCCCCACTTTTGTCTGATGATGATGATGAGGAGGAGGGAGGATGGGGTATTTTTCAGTATGAAGAAGGTGAGATTGCTTCCTATGCGCTCTCCTCTGATGATGAAGAAGAGGAAGAGGATGAGGAGATGCTGGATGACGAGATGCTGGATGACTCGGTTGCGACAGCATGTCAGATGAGATAGCGACAACGTCGGACATGGCCTTCCTCTCATCCAGCCACCGAGGCTACTAGTGTTGCCTCCTGTTTCCCCTCGTCTTCCCCTGGTCTTCCTGCTGGTGCTCCCCCTCCACCTTCACCCATCTTATGGGTTCAGTTGCTGTTCCTCAGAGACTGATTGTCAGGCACCTTCTGGTACCTGTTCAAAAATAGCAGCCTGTGGAATATCAGCAACTACTTGAGATAAAACTGAGAGGATTCTGTCTTTGTGGTCGTGGCAGCTTCCTGCCTGCACTCAGCATCTCACATGACGAGATGGAGGGAAATAGCTCGGAAGATTTGGCTCCCTGAATTCCTGGCCTCAGCTACTCCACAAAAAAGGAGCAGCTTAGCGAGCCGGATGCAGGTAAGTGAGAAGAGTCTGAGGAGGTTTTGGAAATAGACCTCAGAGGCAGAATGCTCCGGAGACCCAGTTCCACCAACGCCTGGCCACAGCTCCTCCACAAAGAGGACAAGCCTTTCATCCTGTTCCCACTGGTCTTCCTGGTGGTGCTCCGGTCATTCTACTTTTTGGGATTTGGTTGCTGTTCCTCAGAGACTGATTGTCAGGCACCTTCTGGTACCTGTTCAAAAATAGCAGCCTGTGGAATAGCAGCAATCCTCAGTGTTTCACATGAGGCTCTCTCAATTCCTGGTCTCAGCTCCTCCCACAAAGGGAGGCAGGCCTGAGGAAGAGAACTGTAAGTAAGTTACTACTAAGAGGAAGTCCCATTATCACCTTTCTAATAATTCAGTGATTATCTTACTCACTCTTTTGTTTGATAAATGTTTACTTTT
>JAEKDQ010000150.1:0-18538 GCA_026937815.1 Etheostoma perlongum | reverse complement strand
GAGTAAAATATGCCTTAACAGCCTGGAAAAGATTTAAAATACATGATTAATTAGACATTCAAGGCTTCAATTTTAAAATCCTCCATCAGAATGTTCCTAATTAGCCTGAGTGACCAAATGGATATGTAGTGGCCTGAAAGAGAGTAAATATGTGGATATGTAGTGTATAACCCAGAGTTTGAATGAACCTGGCTTAACAGTAGCAATCCATTTTAGAGTGGCCTGAAAGAGAGTTAAATATGCCTTTAACAGCCTGAATATATGTCAATATAGCTTTTACTTTTAAGCCCTTAATTTTAGAATCCTTCATCACAATGCTCTGATATTACCTGAGAGACACACTGGATATGTGATGTCCCCCAGTCTTGGATTGAAGCTGGCATAACATCAGGATTTGTTTTTAGAGTTGCCTGAAAAAGAGTAAAATATGCCTTTAACAGCCTGAAAAAGATTTAAAATACAGCATTAATTAGACATTCAAGGCTTCATTTTAAAATCCTCCATCAGAATGGTCCTAAATTACCTGAGTGACCCAATGGATATGTAGTGTATAACCCAGAGTTTGAATGAACCTGGCTTAACAGTAGGAATCCATTTTAGAGTGGCCTGAAAGAGAGTTAAATATGCCTTTAACAGCCTGAATATATGTCAATATAGCTTTACTTTTAAGCCCTTAATTTTAGAATCCTTCATCAGAATGCTCTGATATTACCTGAGAGACACACTGGATATGTGATGTCTCCCCCAGTCTTGGATTGAAGCTGGCATAACATCAGGATTTGTTTTAGAGTTGCCTGAAAAAGAGTAAAATATGCCTTTAACAGCCTGAAAAAGATTTAAAATACAGCATTGATTAGACATTCAAGGCTTCTATTTAAAATCCTCCATCAGAATGTTCCTAATTACCTGAGTGACCCAATGGATATGTAGTGTATAACCCAGAGTTTGAATGAACCTGGCTTAACAGTAGGAATCCATTTTAGAGTGGCCTGAAAGAGAGTTAAATATGCCTTTAACAGCCTGAATATATGTCAATATAGCTTTACTTTTAAGCCCTTAATTTTAGAATCCTTCATCACAATGCTCTGATATTACCTGAGAGACACACTGGATATGTGATGTCTCCCCAGTCTTGGATTGAAGCTGGCATAACATCAGGATTTGTTTTTAGAGTTGCCTGAAAAAGAGTAAAATATCCCTTTAACAGCCTGAAAAATATTTAAAATACAGCATTAATTAGACATTCAAGGCTTCATTTTTAAAATCCTACATCAGAATGGTCCTAAATTACCTGAGTGACCCAATGGATATGTAGTGTATAACCCAGAGTTTGAATGAACCTGGCTTAACAGTAGGAATCCATTTTAGAGTGGCCTGAAAGAGAGTTAAATATGCCTTTAACAGCCTGAATATATGTCAATATAGCTTTACTTTTAAGCCCTTAATTTTAGAATCCTTCATCACAATGCTCTGATATTACCTGGAGAGACACACTGGATATGTGATGTCTCCCCAGTCTTGGATTGAAGCTGGCATAACATCAGGATTTGTTTTAGAGTTGCCTGAAAAAGAGTAAAATATGCCTTTAACAGCCTGAAAAAGATTTAAAATACAGCATTAATTAGACATTCAAGGCTTCAATTTTAAAATCCTTTCAGAATGGTCCTAAATTACCTGAGTGACCCAATGGATATGTAGTGTATAAAAAGTTTGAATGAACCTGGCTTAACAGTAGGAATCCATTTTAGAGTGGCCTGAAAAAGAGTTAAATATGCCTTTAACAGCCTGAATATATGTCAATATAGCTTTACTTTTAAGCCCTTAATTTTAGAATCCTTCATCAGAATGCTCTGATATTACCTGAGAGACACACTGGATATGTGATGTCTCCCCAGTCTTGGAAAATAACATCAGGATTTGTTTTTAGAGTTGCCTGAAAAAGAGTAAAATATCCCTTTAACAGCCTGAAAAATATTTAAAATACAGCATTAATTAGACATTCAAGGCTTCATTTTTAAAATCCTACATCAGAATGGTCCTAAATTACCTGAGTGACCCAATGGATATGTAGTGTATAACCCAGAGTTTGAATGAACCTGGCTTAACAGTAGGAATCCATTTTAGAGTGGCCTGAAGGAGAGTTAAATATGCCTTTAACAGCCTGAATATATGTCAATATAGCTTTACTTTTAAGCCCTTAATTTTAGAATCCTTCATCAGAATGCTCTGATATTACCTGAGAGACACACTGGATATGTGATGTCTCCCCAGTCTTGGATTGAAGCTGGCATAACATCAGGATTTGTTTTTAGAGTTGCCTGAAAAGAGTAAAATATGCCTTTAACAGCCTGAAAAAGATTTAAAATACAGCAATTAGACATTCAAGGGATAAATCCTACATCAGAATGGTCCTTAAATGGATATGTAGTGTATAACCCAGAGTTTGAATGAACCTGGCTTAACAGTAGGAATCCATTTTAGAGTGGCCTGAAGAGAGTTAAATATGCCTTTAACAGCCTGAATATATGTCAATATAGCTTTACTTTTAAGCCCTTAATTTTAGAATCCTTCATCAGAATGCTCTGATATTACCTTGAGACACACTGATATGTGATGTCTCCCCAGTCTTGGATATGAAGCTGGCATAACATCAGGATTTGTTTTTAGAGTTGCCTGAAAAAGAGTAAAATATGCCTTTAACAGCCTGAAAAAGATTTAAAATACAGCATTAATTAGACATTCAAGGCTTCAATTTTAAAATCCTCCATCAGAATGGTCCTTAATTACCTGAGTGACCCAATGGATATGTAGTGTATAACCCAGAGTTTGAATGAACCTGGCTTAACAGTAGGAATCCATTTTAGAGTGGCCTGAAAGAGAGTTAAATATGCCTTTAACAGCCTGAATATATGTCAATATAGCTTTACTTTTAAGCCCTTAATTTTAGAATCCTTCATCACAATGCTCTGATATTACCTGAGAGACACACTGGATATGTGATGTCTCCCCCAGTCTTGGATTGAAGCTGGCATAACATCAGGATTTGTTTTTAGAGTTGCCTGAAAAAGAGTAAAATATGCCTTTAACAGCCTGAAAAAGATTTAAAATACAGCATTAATTAGACATTCAAGGCTTCAATTTTAAAATCCTACATCAGAATGGTTCCTTAATTACCTGAGTGACCCAATGGATATGTAGTGTATAACCCAGAGTTTGAATGAACCTGGCTTAACAGTAGGAATCCATTTTAGAGTGGCCTGAAAGAGAGTTAAATATGCCTTTAACAGCCTGAATATATGTCAATATAGCTTTACTTTTAAGCCCTTAATTTTAGAATCCTTCATCACAATGCTCTGATATTACCTGAGAGACACACTGGATATGTGATGTCTCCCCCAGTCTTGGATTGAAGCTGGCATAACATCAGGATTTGTTTTTAGAGTTGCCTGAAAAAGAGTAAAATATGCCTTTAACAGCCTGAAAAATATTTAAAATACAGCATTAATTAGACATTCAAGGCTTCAATTTTAAAATCCTCCATCAGAATGTTCCTTAATTACCTGAGTGACCCAATGGATATGTAGTGTATAACCCAGAGTTTGAATGAACCTGGCTTAACAGTAGGAATCCATTTTAGAGTGGCCTGAAAGAGAGTTAAATATGCCTTTAACAGCCTGAATATATGTCAATATAGCTTTACTTTTAAGCCCTTAATTTTAGAATCCTTCATCACAATGCTCTGATATTACCTGAGAGACACACTGGATATGTGATGTCTCCCCAGTCTTGGATTGAAGCTGGCATAACATCAGGATTTGTTTTTAGAGTTGCCTGAAAAAGAGTAAAATATGCCTTTAACAGCCTGAAAAAATATTTAAAATACAGCATTAATTAGACATTCAAGGCTTCAATTTTAAAATCCTCCATCAGAATGGTCCTTAAATTACCTGAGTGACCCAATGGATATGTAGTGTATAACCCAGAGTTTGAATGAACCTGGCTTAACAGTAGGAATCCATTTTAGAGTGGCCTGAAAGAGAGTTAAATATGCCTTTAACAGCCTGAATATATGTCAATATAGCTTTACTTTTAAGCCCTTAATTTTAGAATCCTTCATCACAATGCTCTGATATTACCTGAGAGACACACTGGATATGTGATGTCTCCCCAGTCTTGGATTGAAGCTGGCATAACATCAGGATTTGTTTTTAGAGTTGCCTGAAAAAGAGTAAAATATGCCTTTAACAGCCTGAAAAAAGATTTAAAATACAGCATTAATTAGACATTCAAGGCTTCAATTTTAAAATCCTACATCAGAATGGTCCTTAATTACCTGAGTGACCCAATGGATATGTAGTGTATAACCCAGAGTTTGAATGAACCTGGCTTAACAGTAGGAATCCATTTTAGAGTGGCCTGAAGGAGAGTTAAATATGCCTTTAACAGCCTGAATATATGTCAATATAGCTTTACTTTTAAGCCCTTAATTTTAGAATCCTTCATCACAATGCTCTGATATTACCTGAGAGACAACTGGATATGTGATGTCTCCCCAGTCTTGATTGAAGCTGGCATAACATCAGGATTTGTTTTTAGAGTTAACTGAAAAAGAGTAAAATATGCCTTTAACAGCCTGAAAAATATTTAAAATACAGCATTGATTAGACATTCAAGGCTTCTATTTTAAAATCCTCCATCAGAATGTTCCTTAATTACCTGAGTGACCCAATGGATATGTAGTGTATAACCCAGAGTTTGAATGAACCTGGCTTAACAGTAGGAATCCATTTTAGAGTGGCCTGAAAGAGAGTTAAATATGCCTTTAACAGCCTGAATATATGTCAATATAGCTTTACTTTTAAGCCCTTAATTTTAGAATCCTTCATCACAATGCTCTGATATTACCTGAGAGACACACTGGATATGTGATGTCTCCCCCAGTCTTGGATTGAAGCTGGCATAACATCAGGATTTGTTTTTAGAGTTGCCTGAAAAAGAGTAAAATATGCCTAAAACAGCCTGAAAAAGATTTAAAATACAGCATTGATTAGACATTCAAGGCTTCAATTTTAAAATCCTCCATCAGAATGTTCCTTAATTACCTGAGTGACCCAATGGATATGTAGTGTATAACCCAGAGTTTGAATGAACCTGGCTTAACAGTAGGAATCCATTTTAGAGTGGCCTGAAAGAGAGTTAAATATGCCTTTAACAGCCTGAATATATGTCAATATAGCTTTACTTTTAAGCCCTTAATTTTAGAATCCTTCATCACAATGCTCTGATATTACCTGAGAGACACACTGGATATGTGATGTCTCCCCCAGTCTTGGATTGAAGCTGGCATAACATCAGGATTTGATTTTAGAGTTGCCTGAAAAAGAGTAAAATATGCCTTTAACAGCCTGAAAAAGATTTAAAATACAGCATTAATTAGACATTCAAGGCTTCAATTTTAAAATCCTACATCAGAATGGTCCTTAATTACCTGAGTGACCCAATGGATATGTAGTGTATAACCCAGAGTTTGAATGAACCTGGCTTAACAGTAGGAATCCATTTTAGAGTGGCCTGAAGGAGTTAAATATGCCTTTAACAGCCTGAATATATGTCAATATAGCTTTACTTTTAAGCCCTTAATTTTAGAATCCTTCATCAGAATGCTCTGATATTACCTGAGAGACACACTGGATATGTGATGTCTCCCCCAGTCTTGGATTGAAGCTGGCATAACATCAGGATTTGTTTTTAGAGTTGCCTGAAAAAGAGTAAAATATGCCTTTAACAGCCTGAAAAAGATTTAAAATACAGCATTAATTAGACATTCAAGGCTTCAATTTTAAAATCCTACATCAGAATGGTCCTAAATTACCTGAGTGACCCAATGGATATGTAGTGTATAACCCAGAGTTTGAATGAACCTGGCTTAACAGTAGGAATCCATTTTAGAGTGGCCTGAAAGAGAGTTAAATATGCCTTTAACAGCCTGAATATATGTCAATATAGCTTTACTTTTAAGCCCTTAATTTTAGAATCCTTCATCACAATGCTCTGATATTACCTGAGAGAGACACACTGGATATGTGATGTCTCCCCCAGTCTTGGATTGAAGCTGGCATAACATCAGGATTTGTTTTTAGAGTTGCCTGAAAAAAGAGTAAAATATGCCTTTAACAGCCTGAAAAAGATTTAAAATACAGCATTAATTAGACATTCAAGGCTTCAATTTTAAAATCCTACATCAGAATGGTCCTAATTACCTGAGTGACCCAATGGATATGTAGTGTATAACCCAGAGTTTGAATGAACCTGGCTTAACAGTAGGAATCCATTTTAGAGTGGCCTGAAAGAGAGTTAAATATGCCTTTAACAGCCTGAATATATGTCAATATAGCTTTACTTTTAAGCCCTTAATTTTAGAATCCTTCATCACAATGCTCTGATATTACCTGAGAGACACACTGGATATGTGATGTCTCCCCCAGTCTTGGATTGAAGCTGGCATAACATCAGGATTTGTTTTTAGAGTTAACTGAAAAAGAGTAAAATATGCCTTTAACAGCCTGAAAAATATTTAAAATACAGCATTGATTAGACATTCAAGGCTTCTATTTTAAAATCCTCCATCAGAATGTTCCTTAATTACCTGAGTGACCCAATGGATATGTAGTGTATAACCCAGAGTTTGAATGAACCTGGCTTAACAGTAGGAATCCATTTTAGAGTGGCCTGAAAGAGAGTTAAATATGCCTTTAACAGCCTGAATATATGTCAATATAGCTTTACTTTTAAGCCCTTAATTTTAGAATCCTTCATCACAATGCTCTGATATTACCTGAGACACACTGGATATGTGATGTCTCCCCCAGTCTTGGATTGAAGCTGGCATAACATCAGGATTTGTTTTTAGAGTTGCCTGAAAAAGAGTAAAATATGCCTTTAACAGCCTGAAAAAGATTTAAAATACAGCATTAATTAGACATTCAAGGCTTCAATTTTAAAATCCTCCATCAGAATGTTCCTTAATTACCTGAGTGACCCAATGGATATGTAGTGTATAACCCAGAGTTTGAATGAACCTGGCTTAACAGTAGGAATCCATTTTAGAGTGGCCTGAAAGAGAGTTAAATATGCCTTTAACAGCCTGAATATATGTCAATATAGCTTTACTTTTAAGCCCTTAATTTTAGAATCCTTCATCACAATGCTCTGATATTACCTGAGAGACACACTGGATATGTGATGTCTCCCGCAGTCTTGGATTGAAGCTGGCATAACATCAGGATTTGTTTTTAGAGTTAACTGAAAAAGAGTAAAATATGCCTTTAACAGCCTGAAAAAGATTTAAAATACAGCATTAATTAGACATTCAAGGCTTCAATTTTAAAATCCTACATCAGAATGGTCCTAAATTACCTGAGTGACCCAATGGATATGTAGTGTATAACCCAGAGTTTGAATGAACCTGGCTTAACAGTAGGAATCCATTTTAGAGTGGCCTGAAAGAGAGTTAAATATGCCTTTAACAGCCTGAATATATGTCAATATAGCTTTACTTTTAAGCCCTTAATTTTAAATCCTTCATCACAATGCTCTGATATTACCTGAGAGACACACTGGATATGTGATGTCTCCCCCAGTCTTGGATTGAAGCTGGCATAACATCAGGATTTGTTTTTAGAGTTGCCTGAAAAAGAGTAAAATATGCCTTTAACAGCCTGAAAAAGATTTAAAATACAGCATTGAATTAGACATTCAAGGCTTCAATTTTAAAATCCTCCATCAGAATGTTCCTTAATTACCTGAGTGACCCAATGGATATGTAGTGTATAACCCAGAGTTTGAATGAACCTGGCTTAACAGTAGGAATCCATTTTAGAGTGGCCTGAAAGAGAGTTAAATATGCCTTTAACAGCCTGAATATATGTCAATATAGCTTTACTTTTAAGCCCTTAATTTTAGAATCCTTCATCACAATGCTCTGATATTACCTGAGAGACACACTGGATATGTGATGTCTCCCCCAGTCTTGGATTGAAGCTGGCATAACATCAGGATTTGTTTTTAGAGTTGCCTGAAAAAGAGTAAAATATGCCTTTAACAGCCTGAAAAAGATTTAAAATACAGCATTAATTAGACATTCAAGGCTTCAATTTTAAAATCCTCCATCAGAATGGTCCTTAATTACCTGAGTGACCCAATGGATATGTAGTGTATAACCCAGAGTTTGAATGAACCTGGCTTAACAGTAGGAATCCATTTTAGAGTGGCCTGAAAGAGAGTTAAATATGCCTTTAACAGCCTGAATATATGTCAATATAGCTTTACTTTTAAGCCCTTAATTTTAGAATCCTTCATCACAATGCTCTGATATTACCTGAGACACACACTGGATATGTGATGTCTCCCCCAGTCTTGGATTGAAGCTGGCATAACATCAGGATTTGTTTTTAGAGTTGCCTGAAAAAGAGTAAAATATGCCTTTAACAGCCTGAAAAAGATTTAAAATACAGCATTGATTAGACATTCAAGGCTTCTATTTTAAAATCCTCCATCAGAATGTTCCTTAATTACCTGAGTGACCCAATGGATATGTAGTGTATAACCCAGAGTTTGAATGAACCTGGCTTAACAGTAGGAATCCATTTTAGAGTGGCCTGAAAGAGAGTTAAATATGCCTTTAACAGCCTGAATATATGTCAATATAGCTTTACTTTTAAGCCCTTAATTTTAGAATCCTTCATCACAATGCTCTGATATTACCTGAGAGACACATGTGATGTCTCCCCAGTCTTGGATTGAAGCTGGCATAACATCAGGATTTGTTTTTAGAGTTAACTGAAAAAGAGTAAAATATGCCTTTAACAGCCTGAAAAAGATTTAAAATACAGCATTAATTAGACATTCAAGGCTTCAATTTTAAAATCCTACATCAGAATGGTCCTAAATTACCTGAGTGACCCAATGGATATGTAGTGTATAACCCAGAGTTTGAATGAACCTGGCTTAACAGTAGGAATCCATTTTAGAGTGGCCTGAAAGAGAGTTAAATATGCCTTTAACAGCCTGAATATATGTCAATATAGCTTTACTTTTAAGCCCTTAATTTTAGAATCCTTCATCAGAATGCTCTGATATTACCTGAGAGACACACTGGATATGTGATGTCTCCCCCAGTCTTGGATTGAAGCTGGCATAACATCAGGATTTGTTTTTAGAGTTGCCTGAAAAAGAGTAAAATATGCCTTTAACAGCCTGAAAAATATTTAAAATACAGCATTATTAGACATTCAAGGCTTCAATTTTAAAATCCTCCATCAGAATGGTCCTTAATTACCTGAGTGACCCAATGGATATGTAGTGTATAACCCAGAGTTTGAATGAACCTGGCTTAACAGTAGGAATCCATTTTAGAGTGGCCTGAAAGAGAGTTAAATATGCCTTTAACAGCCTGAATATATGTCAATATAGCTTTACTTTTAAGCCCTTAATTTTAGAATCCTTCATCACAATGCTCTGATATTACCTGAGAGACACACTGGATATGTGATGTCTCCCCAGTCTTGGATTGAAGCTGGCATAACATCAGGATTTGTTTTTAGAGTTGCCTGAAAAAGAGTAAAATATGCCTTTAACAGCCTGAAAAATATTTAAAATACAGCATTAATTAGACATTCAAGGCTTCAATTTTAAAATCCTCCATCAGAATGGTCCTTAATTACCTGAGTGACCCAATGGATATGTAGTGTATAACCCAGAGTTTGAATGAACCTGGCTTAACAGTAGGAATCCATTTTAGAGTGGCCTGAAAGAGAGTTAAATATGCCTTTAACAGCCTGAATATATGTCAATATAGCTTTACTTTTAAGCCCTTAATTTTAGAATCCTTCATCACAATGCTCTGATATTACCTGAGAGACACACTGGATATGTGATGTCTCCCCAGTCTTGGATTGAAGCTGGCATAACATCAGGATTTTTTTTAGAGTTGCCTGAAAAAGAGTAAAATATGCCTTTAACAGCCTGAAAAAGATTTAAAATACAGCATTAATTAGACATTCAAGGCTTCAATTTTAAAATCCTCCATCAGAATGGTCCTTAATTACCTGAGTGACCCAATGGATATGTAGTGTATAACCCAGAGTTTGAATGAACCTGGCTTAACAGTAGGAATCCATTTTAGAGTGGCCTGAAAGAGAGTTAAATATGCCTTTAACAGCCTGAATATATGTCAATATAGCTTTACTTTTAAGCCCTTAATTTTAGAATCCTTCATCACAATGCTCTGATATTACCTGAGAGACACACTGGATATGTGATGTCTCCCCCAGTCTTGGATTGAAGCTGGCATAACATCAGGATTTGTTTTTAGAGTTAACTGAAAAAGAGTAAAATATGCCTATAACAGCCTGAAAAATATTTAAAATACAGCATTGATTAGACATTCAAGGCTTCTATTTTAAAATCCTCCATCAGAATGGTCCTTAATTACCTGAGTGACCCAATGGATATGTAGTGTATAACCCAGAGTTTGAATGAACCTGGCTTAACAGTAGGAATCCATTTTAGAGTGGCCTGAAAGAGAGTTAAATATGCCTTTAACAGCCTGAATATATGTCAATATAGCTTTACTTTTAAGCCCTTAATTTTAGAATCCTTCATCACAATGCTCTGATATTACCTGAGAGACACACTGGATATGTGATGTCTCCCCCAGTCTTGGATTGAAGCTGGCATAACATCAGGATTTGTTTTTAGAGTTAACCTGAAAAGAGAGTAAAATATGCCTTTAACAGCCTGAAAAAGATTTAAAATACAGCATTAATTAGACATTCAAGGCTTCAATTTTAAAATCCTCCATCAGAATGGTCCTAAATTACCTGAGTGACCCAATGGATATGTAGTGTATAACCCAGAGTTTGAATGAACCTGGCTTAACAGTAGGAATCCATTTTAGAGTGGCCTGAAAGAGAGTTAAATATGCCTTTAACAGCCTGAATATATGTCAATATAGCTTTACTTTTAAGCCCTTAATTTTAGAATCCTTCATCACAATGCTCTGATATTACCTGAGAGACACACTGGATATGTGATGTCTCCCCCAGTCTTGGATTGAAGCTGGCATAACATCAGGATTTGTTTTTTTAGAGTTGCCTGAAAAAGAGTAAAATATGCCTTTAACAGCCTGAAAAAAGATTTAAAATACAGCATTGATTAGACATTCAAGGCTTCTATTTTAAAATCCTCCATCAGAATGTTCCTTAATTACCTGAGTGACCCAATGGATATGTAGTGTATAACCCAGAGTTTGAATGAACCTGGCTTAACAGTAGGAATCCATTTTAGAGTGGCCTGAAAGAGAGTTAAATATGCCTTTAACAGCCTGAATATATGTCAATATAGCTTTACTTTTAAGCCCTTAATTTTAGAATCCTTCATCACAATGCTCTGATATTACCTGAGAGACACACTGGATATGTGATGTCTCCCCCAGTCTTGGATTGAAGCTGGCATAACATCAGGATTTGTTTTTAGAGTTGCCTGAAAAAGAGTAAAATATGCCTTTAACAGCCTGAAAAAGATTTAAAATACAGCATTAATTAGACATTCAAGGCTTCAATTTTAAAATCCTACATCAGAATGGTCCTTAATTACCTGAGTGACCCAATGGATATGTAGTGTATAACCCAGAGTTTGAATGAACCTGGCTTAACAGTAGGAATCCATTTTAGAGTGGCCTGAAAGAGAGTTAAATATGCCTTTAACAGCCTGAATATATGTCAATATAGCTTTACTTTTAAGCCCTTAATTTTAGAATCCTTCATCACAATGCTCTGATATTACCTGAGAGACACACTGGATATGTGATGTCTCCCCCAGTCTTGGATTGAAGCTGGCATAACATCAGGATTTGTTTTTAGAGTTGCCTGAAAAAGAGTAAAATATGCCTTTAACAGCCTGAAAAAGATTTAAAATACAGCATTAATTAGACATTCAAGGCTTCAATTTTAAAATCCTCCATCAGAATGGTCCTTAATTACCTGAGTGACCCAATGGATATGTAGTGTATAACCCAGAGTTTGAATGAACCTGGGCTTAACAGTAGGAATCCATTTTAGAGTGGCCTGAAAGAGAGTTAAATATGCCTTTAACAGCCTGAATATATGTCAATATAGCTTTACTTTTAAGCCCTTAATTTTAGAATCCTTCATCAGAATGCTCTGATATTACCTGAGAGACACACTGGATATGTGATGTCTCCCCCAGTCTTGGATTGAAGCTGGCATAACATCAGGATTTGTTTTAGAGTTGCCTGAAAAAAAGAGTAAAATATGCCTTTAACAGCCTGAAAAAGATTTAAAATACAGCATTAATTAGACATTCAAGGCTTCAATTTTAAAATCCTACATCAGAATGGTCCTTAATTACCTGAGTGACCCAATGGATATGTAGTGTATAACCCAGAGTTTGAATGAACCTGGCTTAACAGTAGGAATCCATTTTAGAGTGGCCTGAAAGAGAGTTAAATATGCCTTTAACAGCCTGAATATATGTCAATATAGCTTTACTTTTAAGCCCTTAATTTTAGAATCCTTCATCAGAATGCTCTGATATTACCTGAGAGACACACTGGATATGTGATGTCTCCCCCAGTCTTGGATTGAAGCTGGCATAACATCAGGATTTGTTTTAGAGTTGCCTGAAAAAGAGTAAAATATGCCTTTAACAGCCTGAAAAAGATTTAAAATACAGCATTAATTAGACATTCAAGGCTTCAATTTTAAAATCCTACATCAGAATGGTCCTTAATTACCTGAGTGACCCAATGGATATGTAGTGTATAACCCAGAGTTTGAATGAACCTGGCTTAACAGTAGGAATCCATTTTAGAGTGGCCTGAAAGAGAGTTAAATATGCCTTTAACAGCCTGAATATATGTCAATATAGCTTTACTTTTAAGCCCTTAATTTTAGAATCCTTCATCACAATGCTCTGATATTACCTGAGAGACACACTGGATATGTGATGTCTCCCCCAGTCTTGGATTGAAGCTGGCATAACATCAGGATTTGTTTTTAGAGTTGCCTGAAAAAGAAAAATATGCCTTTAACAGCCTGAAAAAGATTTAAAATACAGCATTAATTAGACATTCAAGGCTTCAATTTTAAAATCCTACATCAGAATGGTCCTTAATTACCTGAGTGACCCAATGGATATGTAGTGTATAACCCAGAGTTTGAATGAACCTGGCTTAACAGTAGGAATCCATTTTAGAGTGGCCTGAAAGAGAGTTAAATATGCCTTTAACAGCCTGAATATATGTCAATATAGCTTTACTTTTAAGCCCTTAATTTTAGAATCCTTCATCACAATGCTCTGATATTACCTGAGAGACACACTGGATATGTGATGTCTCCCCCAGTCTTGGATTGAAGCTGGCATAACATCAGGATTTGTTTTTAGAGTTGCCTGAAAAAGAGTAAAATATGCCTTTAACAGCCTGAAAAAGATTTAAAATACAGCATTAATTAGACATTCAAGGCTTCAATTTTAAAATCCTACATCAGAATGGTCCTAAATTACCTGAGTGACCCAATGGATATGTAGTGTATAACCCAGAGTTTGAATGAACCTGGCTTAACAGTAGGAATCCATTTTAGAGTGGCCTGAAGGAGAGTTAAATATGCCTTTAACAGCCTGAATATATGTCAATATAGCTTTACTTTTAAGCCCTTAATTTTAGAATCCTTCATCAGAATGCTCTGATATTACCTGAGAGACACACTGGATATGTGATGTCTCCCCAGTCTTGGATTGAAGCTGGCATAACATCAGGATTTGTTTTTAGAGTTGCCTGAAAAAGAGTAAAATATGCCTTTAACAGCCTGAAAAAGATTTAAAATACAGCATTAATTAGACATTCAAGGCTTCAATTTTAAAATCCTCCATCAGAATGGTCCTTAATTACCTGAGTGACCCAATGGATATGTAGTGTATAACCCAGAGTTTGAATGAACCTGGCTTAACAGTAGGAATCCATTTTAGAGTGGCCTGAAAGAGAGTTAAATATGCCTTTAACAGCCTGAATATATGTCAATATAGCTTTACTTTTAAGCCCTTAATTTTAGAATCCTTCATCACAATGCTCTGATATTACCTGAGAGACACACTGGATATGTGATGTCTCCCCCAGTCTTGGATTGAAGCTGGCATAACATCAGGATTTGTTTTAGAGTTGCCTGAAAAAGAGTAAAATATGCCTTTAACAGCCTGAAAAAGATTTAAAATACAGCATTGATTAGACATTCAAGGCTTCAATTTTAAAATCCTCCATCAGAATGGTCCTTAATTACCTGAGTGACCCAATGGATATGTAGTGTTAACCCAGAGTTTGAATGAACCTGGCTTAACAGTAGGAATCCATTTTAGAGTGGCCTGAAAAGAGTTAAATATGCCTTTAACAGCCTGAATATATGTCAATATAGCTTTACTTTTAAGCCCTTAATTTTAGAATCCTTCATCAGAATGCTCTGATATTACCTGAGAGACACACTGGATATGTGATGTCTCCCCCAGTCTTGGATTGAAGCTGGCATAACATCAGGATTTGTTTTTAGAGTTGCCTGAAAAAGAGTAAAATATGCCTTTAAAGCCTGAAAAAGATTTAAAATACAGCATTATTAGACATTCAAGGCTTCAATTTTAAAATCCTCCATCAGAATGTTCCTTAATTACCTGAGTGACCCAATGGATATGTAGTGTATAACCAAGAGTTTGAATGAACCTGGCTTAACAGTAGGAATCCATTTTAGAGTGGCCTGAAAGAGTTAAATATGCCTTTAACAGCCTGAATATATGTCAATATAGCTTTACTTTTAAGCCCTTAATTTTAGAATCCTTCATCACAATGCTCTGATATTACCTGAGAGACACACTGGATATGTGATGTCTCCCCCAGTCTTGGATTGAAGCTGGCATAACATCAGGATTTGTTTTTAGAGTTGCCTGAAAAAGAGTAAAATATGCCTTTAACAGCCTGAAAAATATTTAAAATACAGCATTGATTAGACATTCAAGGCTTCTATTTTAAAATCCTCCATCAGAATGTTCCTTAATTACCTGAGTGACCCAATGGATATGTAGTGTATAACCCAGAGTTTGAATGAACCTGGCTTAACAGTAGGAATCCATTTTAGAGTGGCCTGAAAGAGAGTTAAATATGCCTTTAACAGCCTGAATATATGTCAATATAGCTTTACTTTTAAGCCCTTAATTTTAGAATCCTTCATCACAATGCTCTGATATTACCTGAGAGACACACTGGATATGTGATGTCCCCCAGTCTTGGATTGAAGCTGGCATAACATCAGGATTTGTTTTTAGAGTTGCCTGAAAAAGAGTAAAATATGCCTTTAACAGCCTGAAAAAGATTTAAAATACAGCATTAATTAGACATTCAAGGCTTCAATTTTAAAATCCTACATCAGAATGGTCCTTAATTACCTGAGTGACCCAATGGATATGTAGTGTATAACCCAGAGTTTGAATGAACCTGGCTTAACAGTAGGAATCCATTTTAGAGTGGCCTGAAGGAGAGTTAAATATGCCTTTAACAGCCTGAATATATGTCAATATAGCTTTACTTTTAAGCCCTTAATTTTAGAATCCTTCATCACAATGCTCTGATATTACCTGAGAGACACACTGGATATGTGATGTCTCCCCAGTCTTGGATTGAAGCTGGCATAACATCAGGATTTGTTTTTAGAGTTGCCTGAAAAAGAGTAAAATATGCCTTTAACAGCCTGAAAAAGATTTAAAATACAGCATTAATTAGACATTCAAGGCTTCAATTTTAAAATCCTCCATCAGAATGGTCCTTAATTACCTGAGTGACCCAATGGATATGTAGTGTATAACCCAGAGTTTGAATGAACCTGGCTTAACAGTAGGAATCCATTTTAGAGTGGCCTGAAAGAGAGTTAAATATGCCTTTAACAGCCTGAATATATGTCAATATAGCTTTACTTTTAAGCCCTTAATTTTAGAATCCTTCATCACAATGCTCTGATATTACCTGAGAGACACACTGGATATGTGATGTCTCCCCAGTCTTGGATTGAAGCTGGCATAACATCAGGATTTGTTTTTAGAGTTGCCTGAAAAAGAGTAAAATATGCCTTTAACAGCCTGAAAAAGATTTAAAATACAGCATTAATTAGACATTCAAGGCTTCAATTTTAAAATCCTACATCAGAATGGTCCTAAATTACCTGAGTGACCCAATGGATATGTAGTGTATAACCCAGAGTTTGAATGAACCTGGCTTAACAGTAGGAATCCATTTTAGAGTGGCCTGAAAGAGAGTTAAATATGCCTTTAACAGCCTGAATATATGTCAATATAGCTTTACTTTTAAGCCCTTAATTTTAGAATCCTTCATCACAATGCTCTGATATTACCTGAGAGACACACTGGATATGTGATGTCTCCCCAGTCTTGGATTGAAGCTGGCATAACATCAGGATTTGTTTTTAGAGTTGCCTGAAAAAGAGTAAAATATGCCTTTAACAGCCTGAAAAAGATTTAAAATACAGCATTAATTAGACATTCAAGGCTTCAATTTTAAAATCCTACATCAGAATGGTCCTAAATTACCTGAGTGACCCAATGGATATGTAGTGTATAACCCAGAGTTTGAATGAACCTGGCTTAACAGTAGGAATCCATTTTAGAGTGGCCTGAAAGAGAGTTAAATATGCCTTTAACAGCCTGAATATATGTCAATATAGCTTTACTTTTAAGCCCTTAATTTTAGAATCCTTCATCACAATGCTCTGATATTACCTGAGACACACTGGATATGTGATGTCTCCCCCAGTCTTGGATTGAAGCTGGCATAACATCAGGATTTGTTTTTAGAGTTAACTGAAAAAAGAGTAAAATATGCCTTTAACAGCCTGAAAAAGATTTAAAATACAACATTAATTAGACATTCAAGGCTTCAATTTTAAAATCCTCCATCAGAATGTTCCTTAATTACCTGAGTGACCCAATGGATATGTAGTGTATAACCCAGAGTTTGAATGAACCTGGCTTAACAGTAGGAATCCATTTTAGAGTGGCCTGAAAGAGAGTTAAATATGCCTTTAACAGCCTGAATATATGTCAATATAGCTTTACTTTTAAGCCCTTAATTTTAGAATCCTTCATCACAATGCTCTGATATTACCTGAGAGACACACTGGATATGTGATGTCTCCCCAGTCTTGGATTGAAGCTGGCATAACATCAGGATTTGTTTTTAGAGTTAACTGAAAAAGAGTAAAATATGCCTTTAACAGCCTGAAAAATATTTAAAATACAGCATTGATTAGACATTCAAGGCTTCTATTTTAAAATCCTCCATCAGAATGTTCCTTAATTACCTGAGTGACCCAATGGATATGTAGTGTATAACCCAGAGTTTGAATGAACCTGGCTTAACAGTAGGAATCCATTTTAGAGTGGCCTGAAAGAGAGTTAAATATGCCTTTAACAGCCTGAATATATGTCAATATAGCTTTACTTTTAAGCCCTTAATTTTAGAATCCTTCATCACAATGCTCTGATATTACCTGAGAGACACACTGGATATGTGATGTCTCCCCCCCAGTCTTGGATTGAAGCTGGCATAACATCAGGAATTGTTTTAGAGTTGCCTTAACAGTAGGAATCCATTTTAGAGTGGCCTGAAGGAGAGTTAAATATGCCTTTAACAGCCTGAATATATGTCAATATAGCTTTACTTTTAAGCCCTTAATTTTAGAATCCTTTATCACAATCCTCGGATATTACCTGAGAGACAAACTGGATATGTGAAGTCTCCCCCAGTCTTGGATTGAAGCTGGCATAACATCAGGAATTTTTTTAGAGTTGCCTGAAAAAGAGTAAAAATATGCCTTTAAAAGCCTGAAAAAAGATTTAAAATACAGCATTGATTAGACATTCAAGGCTTCTATTTTAAAAAATCCTCCATCAGAATGTTCCCAATTACCTGAGTGATAATGGATATGTAGTGTATAAACCAGAGTTTGAATAACCTGGCTTAACAGTAGGAATCCATTTTAGAGTGGCCCTGAAAGAGAGTTAAATATGCCTTTAGCAGCCTGATATATGTCAATATAGCTTCATCTTAATTTTAAAAATCTTTGTCAAATGCTCTGATATTACCTGAGAGAGACACACTGGATATGTGATGTCTCCCCAGTCTTGGATTGAAGCTGGCATAACATCAGGATTTGTTTTTAGAGTTGCCTGAAAAAGAGTAAAATATGCCTTTAACAGCCTGAAAAATATTTAAAATACAGCATTAATTAGACATTCAAGGCTTCAATTTTTAAAAATCCTACATCAGAATGGTTCCACTACCTGAGTGACCCAATGGATATGTAGTGTCTAACCCAGAGTTTGAATGAACCTTGGCTTAACAGTAGAATCCATTTTAGAGTGCCCTGAAGGAGAGTTATTAAATAAGTGCCTTTTAATAGCCTGGAAT
>JAEKDQ010000149.1:0-20643 GCA_026937815.1 Etheostoma perlongum | reverse complement strand
TTTTGCCTCTCTCTCACCAAGGCTCTTCTCCTCGATAGTCAGTTTGGCCTGGACGGCCAGCTCTAGGAAGGCTCTGGTCGTCCCAAACGTCTTCCATTTGAGATTACAGTGGCCAACGTGCTCTTAGAGGAACCTAAGTGCAGCAGAAATTTCTGTATAGCAAGGTATACATATTAGGTAAATAATCCAGCAGTCCAACAGTGTGTGATAAATGTATCTTACATAGGACAGATCCATTCACACACATTCATACACTGTAGGCGAGGCTGCCATAGAAGGTGCCTCATCAGGTACATCCACACACATTCACACAGCATCAGGGGCAATTAGGGGTTCAGTGTCTTTCCCAAGATGGAACTGCATCAACTTTCAATCGGCACCATCTGAGCCACACCCGCCCCTATAAGGAGGGGGATATCCTTCTTATATGAAGACCTGCTGTATGCCAATGGCACATGCATGATTTTGTATATATTTAATTGCATCTATATTGATATCTCTGTAAATTGTTCCCTTTATGTGGACTTAAATAAATTGTTAAAATGTGTGCATGTGTGGATAGCAGCTGGTACAATGGACCGCCTAAAGTGAGCTGCCTATCTGCCCACAGCTTGTTGTAGAGAGCATCAGAGGGTTTTCTAGGATGGCTTTATTATGCCCAAATTCTTATTTGCCACTGACTCCAGACTGTCTGGTTCCAGCCCAATCAGAGCTGGCTTTGATGCCACCTCCCCAGCACACTGGCTACTACAGAGTGATAGAAGAGCTTTAGAAGCCTGTTGTACACACTGAAGGATCCGAGTCTTCTCAGGAAGAACATTCTGCTCTGGCCTTTCCTGAATGCTAACTATGCTCCACATTTAAATAATTTTGTATTTAACTCTTCATTGCACTCATGCCTCTATATTGTTTTTGTTTAGAGTATGTACTGTATATACACTCACCTATAGGATTATTAGGAACACCATACTAATACTGTGTTTGACCCCCCTTCACCTTCAGAACTGCCTTAATTCTACGTGGTATTGATTCAAAAAGGTGCTGAAAGCATTCTTTAGAAATGTTGGCCCATATTGATAGGATAGCATCTTGCAGTTGATGGAGATTTGTGGGATTCACATCCAGGGCATGAAGCTCCCGTTCCACCACATCCCAAAGATGCTCTATTAGGTTGAGATCTGGTGACTGTGGGGGCCATTTTAGTACAGTGAACTCATTGTCATGTTCAAGAAACCAATTTGAAATGATTTGAGCTTTGTGACATGGTGCATTATCCTGCTGGAAGTAGCCATCATCAGTAGTCCCTATTTGTAGTGGAGATGAGTGGTACCCGGTGGGGTCTTCTGCTGTTGTAGCCCATCCGCCTCAAGGTTGTGCGTGTTGTGGCTTCACAAATGCTTTGCTGCATACCTCGGTTGTAATGAGTGGTTATTTCAGTCAAAGTTGCTCTTCTATTAGCTTGAATCAGTCGGCCCACTCTCTTCTGACCTCTAGCATCAACAAGGCATTTTTTAAGCCCACAGGACTGCCGCATACTGGATGTTTTTCCCTTTTCACACCATTCTTTGTAAACCCTAGAAATGGTTGTGCGTGAAAATCTCAGTAATTGAGCAGATTGTGACATACTCAGACCGGCCCGTCTGGCACCAACAACCATGCCACGCTCAAAATTGCTTAAATCATCTTTCTTTCCCATTCTGACATTCACTTTGGAGTTCAGGAGATTGTCTTGACCAGGACCACTCAGGTCCCTCTAGTAACCCACCACCAGCTCTTTGGTCTTGGTGATATTGAGCTTCAGTAGATTGTTGTTACCCCATGTGATGAAGCTCTCCATCAGTCCTCTGTACTCTTCATCTTTGCTGATGCATTACAAACATGTCCATACTGTATGTACATTTAATTACATAGTAATTAGTCTTCTTGTCCATACTGGCCACAATGTAATACCTTCCCATTTTGACTCAAATGTAAAATTGTGGACAACATCTACTGTCCTACTTTTGTTATTTAAACACAGGTGGTTTTGTACTCAGAGGCTAACTCGAAGATATCCACTTTGGATTTGTTAAACTCAAGATTGCCAGAGCCTCATATTAGCAAAGCACATAACAGGGACTGTGGATTCTGTTGATTCTGTCTGTTAGTGTCACATTAGGAAGGGATAACTACACAGCCAGTATGGAAAGAAGGAAGAATTACAGTAATTATTAACGGTCCCATGGCATAAAAATTTCACTTTGAGTTTTTTTTAACATTAATATGAGTTCCCCCAGCCTGCCTATGGTCCCCCAGTGGCTAGAAATGGTGATAGGTGTAAACCGAGCGCTGGGTATCCTGCTCTGCCTTTGAGAAAATGAAAGCTCAGATGAGCCGATCTGGAATCTTGCTCCTAATGAGGTCATAAGGGGCAAGGACACCTCCCCTTTCTCTGCTTTGCCCGCCAAGAGAATTTGGCCTACCCACGAGAGAGAGACATCATGGCTTACAAACGAGCAAAGTGGCAGTTGGTTAAGGCCACACAAGCAGCCTCCACCTTGCACCCTCCCCCCCCTCTCCTCCTTAAAAGCTACAGACTCAGAAATGGCACATCCTAAGGAAAGCTCATTGTGGGACTGGCTCTAGTGGCTGTAATTCTGCACCAAGGCTGAATTTTAGGAAAGACACTTCAGATATGGTCTTAGGGGACCACTAAGGTCTATATAAAAGAGACTTCAGATACAGTATTAGGGGACCACTAAAGTCTATATAAAAGAGACTTCAGATACAGTATTAGGGGACCACTAAGGTCTATATAAAAGCATCCAAAGAGCACCATGTCATGGGACTTTTAACCTCTCTATGTACATTTGGCATTAGAAATAATGCATTCAACACTTGGAAAAACCTTTAACTTAGACTGTAAATTGTAGCATTGTTTTATCCATATCCATATCCAAATCCATAATTTGCAGTTACCTTAAAGAGTGTTCTGTATGAACATGACAGACATCAGTCAGATGTTCCTGATAAATAAAACGTGTTTATTTACACAAATATTTTCAAATACTAGTCTTCTACATAAGGACATAAAAATATATACAGGGATGTAGGGACTCAAACAGCTCCGTTCTCAGGTTAATGTACACATGTTCAGATTTATTTGCATTTTCAAGTTTTGAAATAAAAGAAAAAAAAGGATGCTTATGTACAGCCGGATCTAAAACGTACACTTTCAAACTAAAACACTGGTGAAAACTCTACCCTTGAAGCGCTATTCGAAAATTCAACTCCAAGTCCAATTTTCCCTCATCATGTTTGTGAAAAGCCAGTAAACTGTCTTGTCACAAAGCTTACCCATGTCACTACTCATAACAGATCTTAGCTTAGCTTACAGCACTTTAGTCACCTACAACTTATTGTATCATGTTGTCATATTATTTAGTAGAACCAACATTGACAACCTTCATTACAGTATCTCCATTAGCTACTCCCACAAAACAAAACTAGGTTTGGTCAGTGTCTTTTCGCAACCAACTGAGGAAACTTTGGTTATGTCTTGAAGTGATTCCATGAACTGGAAAGCAGCACATTAGAGAAACCATTTCTTTTAGAACCAGAATGAACTTAACCTGGCTTCTCAAGAGATCGTAGTACAACACTAGAGTCAAACCACTTGATGGTGATGAACCTCATCCAGCAGTCTAGAACATTTCAATACAAAACTGTTTAATAACAGATGATGTGACGGAGAGCCGCATATCAAAAAAAGACTGGTGATCTGGTTTGGTAAGAAAAGCAAGACAAAACTACTCAGAGAAAGTGTCATTGAGTTCACATACACCTGGAGCACTGAACAGCACCAAACACTTCCAAAATGCTTTGATCTGGAGGGTGTTGAGACCCATCTGTGTCATCAGGTCTTGTTTTTGACGATGCTGCATTAGTAAACTATACAGAATGTGCTCTGTTAGGTCCTGATGGCCAACATCTCATTTTTTTTGCCTTCTGCTGATGTAGTTTTTGACCACTGCCTTCACAGTCCAAACTAAAACTCACAAGGCGGGTTGTTGAGTCCCAGAATCAGCCGTTAATGAGACACTGCCTCAGTCTCGCCACTCACAGACACGCAACCCTTTGTATTGACTACAGCTTGTGGGAAAATGAAAGGAATACCTGTATATTTCAATAACACAGAACATTCATTTCAGATGTCAGGTTAACAAGTTCATTTGAGGAGGAAAAGGAACGGAAAAGCATCGTTCTTTTCTTAGACAACGGCTTCCTTTGACCAGAAGGTTAGTAACCCCCCTCCCCTATGCTAGGTGGTGTTGGAGAGCCTGGGGAGAAGGGGGTGAATGTGGATTTGGGTGGGGTATCACTGCGGGGCGCCAACAGCAGCTGCCACCGGGGTGCTCAGGACGTTGGTAGAAGCAGAGAGGACCGGCGAGCCGGTGAAAGGGCCCAGGGCAGTGGAAGCTGGCAAGGCAGAGATACCTGAGGGAAGGAGAGCCACAGCTATGGTTAGAAAACCAATACCAAATACTTTGTTCAGTCACCACACAGAGATGTGCAAAGATGGTGTGGCCCTAGTTCAACACACCATCTTTCTTGCTATTCATCAAAATTTGACCTAAACAGACACGGTGACTCTATGTGACCTAATGAATGTCACATCAATATATTTGATAAATACAGAACTTCCGACTGGCTGCCTGAATTAGCAGTGGGGAAAAAAAACATTGATTCACGCAGGCATCAGGATTTTTTCATGAAACAATTTTTAAAATTGATTCTTTTAATTAACCAATGATTCACCTAAATATGTTCCGCTTATACGCTAGGCTTGCACGATTAATCGTTATAAAATCGCAATCTCAATTCACCCTGTTAACAATTTTTAAATGACTTTGATTTAATATATATATATATATATACACACACACATACATACATACATACATACATACATACATACACACACAGTGAGGAAAATAAGTATTTGAACATCCTGCTATTTTGCAAGTTCTTCCACTTAGAAATCATGGAGGGGTCTGAAATTGTCATTGTAGATGCATGTCCACTGTGAGAGACATACAGTGGGTACGGAAAGTATTCAGACCCCTTTAAATTTTTCACTCTGTTTCATTGCAGCCTTTTTCCAAAAATCAAAAAAGTTCATTTTATTTCTCAGTAATGTACACTCAGCAACCCATCTTGACAGAAAAAAACAGAAATTTAGAAATTTTTGCATATTTATTAAAAACAAAACTGAAATATCACATGGTCATAAGTATTCAGACCCTTTGTTCAGTATTTAGTAGAAGCACCCTTTTGATCTAATACAGCCATGAGTCGTTTTGGGAAAGATGCAACAAGTTTCTCACATCTGGATTTGGGTATCCTCTGCCATTCCTCCTTGCAGATCCTCTCCAGTTCTGTCAGGTTGGATGGTAAACGTTGGTGGACAGTCATTTTCAGGTCTCTCCAGAGATGCTCAATTGGGTTTAAGTCAGGGCTCTGGCTGGGCCATTCAAGAACAGCCACAGAGTTGTTGTGAAGCCACTCCTTCGTTATTTTAGCGGTGTGCTTAGGGTCATTGTCTTGTTGGAAGGTAAACCTTCGCCCAGTCTGAGGTCCAGAGCACTCTGAAAAGGTTTTCGCCCAGGATATCCCTGTACTTGGCCGCATTCATCTTTCCCTCGATTGCAACCAGTCGTCCTGTCCCTGCAGCTGAAAAACACCCCCACAGCATGATGCTGCCACCACCATGCTTCACTGTTGAGACTGTATTGGACAGGTGATGAGCAGTGCCTGGTTTTCTCCACACATACCGCTTAGAATTAAGGCCAAAAAGTTCTATCTTGGTCTCATCAGACCAGAGGATTTTATTTATCACCATCTTGGAGTCCTTCAGGTGTTTTTTAGCAAACTCCATGCGGGCTTTCATGTGTCTTGCACTGAGGAGAGGCTTCCTTCGGGCCACTCTGCCATAAAGCCCGACTGGTGGATTGCTGCAGTGATGGTTGACTTACTACAACTTTCTCCCATCTCCCGACTGCATCTCTGGAGCTTAGCCACAGTGACCATTGGGTTCTTCTTTTGCCTCTCTCACCAAGGCTCTTCTCCCCGATAGCTCAGTTTGGCCGGACGGCCAGCTCTAGGAAGGGTTCTGGTCGTCCCAAACGTCTTCCATTTGAGGATTATGGAGGCCACTGTGCTCTTAGGAACCTTAAGTGCAGCAGAAATTTTTTTGTAACCTTGACCAGATCTGTGCCTTGCCACAATTCTGTCTCTGAGCTCTTCAGGCAGTTCCTTTGACCTCATGATTGTCATTTGCTCTGACATGCACTGTGAGCTGTAAGGTCTTATATAGACAGGTGTGTGGCTTTCCTAATCAAGTCCAATCAGTATAATCAAACACAGCTGGACTCCAATGAAGGTGTAGAACCATCTCAAGGATGATCAGAAGAAATAGACAGCACCTGAGTTACATATGAGGGTCACGGCAAAGGGTCTGAATACATATGACCATGTGATATTTCAGTTTTTGTTTTTTAATAAATATGCAAAAATTTCTAAATTTCTGTTTTTTTCTGTCAAGATGGGTTGCTGAGTGTACATTACTGAGAAATAAAATGAACATTTTTGATTTTTGGAAAAAAGGCTGCAATGAAACAAAGAGTGAAAATTTAAAGGGGTCTGAATACTTTCCGTACCCACTGTAATCTAAAAATAAAAAATCCAGAAATCACAATGTATGATTTTGAAACTATTTATTTGTATGATACAGCTGCAAATAAGTATTTGAACACCTGTTTATCAGCTACAATTCTGACCCTCAAAGACCTGTTAGTCTGCCTTCAAAATGTCCACCTCTACTCCATTTATTATCCTAAATTAGATGCCCCTGTTTGAGGTTGTTAGCTGCATAAAGACACCTGTCCACCCCATACAATCAGTAAGAATCCAACTACTAACATGGCCAAGACCAAAGAGCTGTCCAAAGACACTAGAGACAAAATGAACACCTCCACAAGGCACAAGGGCTACGGGGAAATTTCCAAGCAGCTTGGTGAAAAAGGTCCAGTGTTGGAGCAATCATTAGAAAAATGGAAGAAGCTAAACATGACTGTCAATCTCCCTCGGACTGGGGCTCCATGCAAGATCTCACCTCGTGGGGTCTCAATGATCCTTAGAAATATGAGAAATCAGCCCAGAACTACACGGGAGGTGCTGGTCAATGACCTGAAAAGAGCTGGGACCACCGTTTCCAAGGTTACTGTTGGTAATACACTAAGACGTCATGTTTAAAAAAAATGCATGGCACGGAAGGTTCCCCTGCTTAAACCAGCACATGTCAAGGCCCGTCTTAAGTTTGCCAATGACCATTTGGATGTTCCAGAGGAGTCATGGGAGAAAGTCATGTGGTCAGATGAGACCAAAATATAACTTTTTGGTCATAATTCCACTAACCGTGTTTGGAAGAATAAGAATGATGAGTACCATCCCAAGAACACCATCCCTACTGTGAAGCCCGGGGGTGGTCGCATCATGCTTTGGGGTGTTTTTCTGCACATGGGACAGGGCGACTGCACTGTATTAAGGAGAGGATGACTGGGGCCATGTATTGCGAGATTTTGGGGAACAACCTCCTTCCCTCAGTTAGAGCATTGAAGATGGGTCGACAATGACAATGACCCGAAGAACACAGCCAGGAGAACCAAGGAGTGGCTCTGTAAGAAGCATTTCAAGGTTCTGGCGTGGCCTAGCCAGTCTCCAGACCTAAACCCAATAGAGAATCTTTGGAGGGAGCTCAAACTCAGTGTTTCTCAGCGACAGCCCAGAAACCTGACTGATCTAGAGAAGATCTGTGTGGAGGAGTGGGCCAAAATCCCTTCTGCAGTGTCTGCAAACCTGGTGAAAAACTAGAGGAAATGTTTGTAATTGCAAACAAAGGCTACTGTACCAAATATTAACATTGATTTTCTGAGGTGTTCAAATACTTATTTGCAGCTGGATCATACAAATAAATAGTTAAAAAATCATACATTGTTTTTTTAAATTATGTCTCTCACAGTGGACATGCACCTACAATGACAATTTCAAAAGTGGGAGAACTTGCAAAATAGCAGTGTTCAAATATTTATTTTCCTCACTGTATATACAGTGGGTACGGAAAGTATTCAGACCCCTTTAAATTTTTCACTCTTTGTTTCATTGCAGCCTTTTTCCAAAAAATCAAAAAAGTTCATTTTATTTCTCAGTAATGTACACTCAGCAACCCATCTTGACAGAAAAAAACAGAAATTTAGAAATTTTTGCATATTTATTAAAAAACAAAAACTGAAATATCACATGGTCATAAGTATTCAGACCCTTTGTTCAGTATTTAGTAGAAGCACCCTTTTGATCTAATACAGCCATGAGTCGTTTTGGGAAAGATGCAACAAGTTTCTCACATCTGGATTTGGGTATCCTCTGCCATTCCTCCTTGCAGATCCTCTCCAGTTCTGTCAGGTTGGATGGTAAACGTTGGTGGACAGTCATTTTCAGGTCTCTCCAGAGATGCTCAATTGGGTTTAAGTCAGGGCTCTGGCTGGGCCATTCAAGAACAGCCACAGAGTTGTTGTGAAGCCACTCCTTCGTTATTTTAGCGGTGTGCTTAGGGTCATTGTCTTGTTGGAAGGTAAACCTTCGGCCCAGTCTGAGGTCCAGAGCACTCTGGAAAAGGTTTTCGTCCAGGATATCCCTGTACTTGGCCGCATTCATCTTTCCCTCGATTGCAACCAGTCGTCCCTGTCCCTGCAGCTGAAAAACACCCCACAGCATGATGCTGCCACCACCATGCTTCACTGTTGAGACTGTATTGACAGGTGATGAGCAGTGCCTGGTTTTCTCCACACATACCGCTTAGAATTAAGGCCAAAAGTTCTATCTTGGTCTCATCAGACCAGAGGATTTTATTTATCACCATCTTGGAGTCCTTCAGGTGTTTTTTTAGCAAACTCCATGCGGGCTTTCATGTGTCTTGCACTGAGGAGAGGCTTCCTTCGGGCCACTCTGCCATAAAGCCCCGACTGGTGGATTGCTGCAGTGATGGTTGACTTACTACAACTTTCTCCCATCTCCCGACTGCATCTCTGGAGCTTAGCCACAGTGACCATTGTGTTCTTTCTTTGCCTCTCTCACCAAGGCTCTTCTCCCCGATAGCTCAGTTTGGCCGGACGGCCAGCTCTAGGAAGGGTTCTGGTCGTCCCAAACGTCTTCCATTTGAGGATTATGGAGGCCACTGTGCTCTTAGGAACCTTAAGTGCAGCAGAAATTTTTTTTTAACCTTGACCAGATCTGTGCCTTGCCACAATTCTGTCTCTGAGCTCTTCAGGCAGTTCCTTTGACCTCATGATTGTCATTTGCTCTGACATGCACTGTGAGCTGTAAGGTCTTATATAGACAGGTGTGTGGCTTTCCTAATCAAGTCCAATCAGTATAATCAAACACAGCTGGACTCCAATGAAGGTGTAGAACCATCTCAAGGATGATCAGAAGAAATAGACAGCACCTGAGTTACATATGAGGGTCACGGCAAAGGGTCTGAATACTTATGACCATGTGATATTTCAGTTTTTGTTTTTTAATAAATATGCAAAAATTTCTAAATTTCTGTTTTTTTCTGTCAAGATGGGTTGCTGAGTGTACATTACTGAGAAATAAAATGAACTTTTTTTGATTTTTGGAAAAAGGCTGCAATGAAACAAAGAGTGAAAAATTTAAAGGGGTCTGAATACTTTCCGTACCCACTGTATAGCAAGGTATACATATTAGGTAAATAATCCAGCAGTCCAACAGTGTGTGATAAATGTATCTTACATAGGACAGGATCCATTCACACACATTCATACACTGTAGGCGAGGCTGCCATAGAAGGTGCCTCATCAGGTACATCCACACACATTCACACAGCATCAGGGGCAATTAGGGGTTCAGTGTCTTTCCCAAGATGGAACTGCATCAACTTTCCAATCGGCACCATCTGAGCCACACCCGCCCCTATAAGGAGGGGGATATCCTTCTTATATGAAGACCTGCTGTATGCCAATGGCACATGCATGATTTTGTATATATTTAATTGCATCTATATTGATATCTCTGTAAATTGTTCCCTTTATGTGGACTTAAATAAATTGTTAAAATGTGTGCATGTGTGGATAGCAGCTGGTACAATGGACCGCCTAAAGTGAGCTGCCTATCTGCCCACAGCTTGTTGTAGAGAGCATCAGAGGGTTTTCTAGGATGGCTTTATTATGCCCAAATTCTTATTTGCCACTGACTCCAGACTGTCTGGTTCCAGCCCAATCAGAGCTGGCTTTGATGCCACCTCCCAGCACACTGGCTACTACAGAGTGATAGAAGAGCTTTAGAAGCCTGTTGTACACACTGAAGGATCCGAGTCTTCTCAGGAAGAACATTCTGCTCTGGCCTTTCCTGAATGCTAACTATGCTCCACATTTAAATAATTTTGTATTTAACTCTTCATTGCACTCATGCCTCTATATTGTTTTTGTTTAGAGTATGTACTGTATATACACTCACCTATAGGATTATTAGGAACACCATACTAATACTGTGTTTGACCCCCGTTCACCTTCAGAACTGCCTTAATTCTACGTGGTATTGATTCAAAAAGGTGCTGAAAGCATTCTTTAGAAATGTTGGCCCATATTGATAGGATAGCATCTTGCAGTTGATGGAGATTTGTGGGATTCACATCCAGGGCATGAAGCTCCGTCCACCACATCCCAAAGATGCTCTATTAGGTTGAGATCTGGTGACTGTGGGGCCATTTTAGTACAGTGAACTCATTGTCATGTTCAAGAAACCAATTTGAAATGATTTGAGCTTTGTGACATGGTGCATTATCCTGCTGGAAGTAGCCATCATCAGTAGTCCCTATTTGTAGTGGAGATGAGTGGTACCCGGTGGGGTCTTCTGCTGTTGTAGCCCATCCGCCTCAAGGTTGTGCGTGTTGTGGCTTCACAAATGCTTTGCTGCATACCTCGGTTGTAATGAGTGGTTATTTCAGTCAAAGTTGCTCTTCTATTAGCTTGAATCAGTCGGCCCACTCTCTTCTGACCTCTAGCATCAACAAGGCATTTTCGCCCACAGGACTGCCGCATACTGATGTTTTTCCTTTTCACACCATTCTTTGTAAACCCTAGAAATGGTTGTGCGTGAAAATCTCAGTAATTGAGCAGATTGTGACATACTCAGACCGGCCCGTCTGGCACCAACAACCATGCCACGCTCAAAATTGCTTAAATCATCTTTCTTTCCCATTCTGACATTCACTTTGGAGTTCAGGAGATTGTCTTGACCAGGACCACTCAGGTCCCTCTAGTAACCCACCACCAGCTCTTTGGTCTTGGTGATATTGAGCTTCAGTAGATTGTTGTTACCCCATGTGATGAAGCTCTCCATCAGTCCTCTGTACTCTTCATCTTTGCTGATGCATTACAAACATGTCCATACTGTATGTACATTTAATTACATAGTAATTAGTCTTCTTGTCCATACTGGCCACAATGTAATACCTTCCCATTTTGACTCAAATGTAAAATTGTGGACAACATCTACTGTCCTACTTTTGTTATTTAAACACAGGTGGTTTTGTACTCAGAGGCTAACTCGGAAGATATCCACTTTGGATTTGTTAAACTCAAGATTGCCAGAGCCTCATATTAGCAAAGCACATAACAGGGACTGTGGATTCTGTTGATTCTGTCTGTTAGTGTCACATTAGGAAGGGATAACTACACAGCCAGTATGGAAAGAAGGAAGAATTACAGTAATTATTAACGGTCCCATGGCATAAAAATTTCACTTTGAGTTTTTTTTAACATTAATATGAGTTCCCCCAGCCTGCCTATGGTCCCCCAGTGGCTAGAAATGGTGATAGGTGTAAACCGAGCGCTGGGTATCCTGCTCTGCCTTTGAGAAAATGAAAGCTCAGATGAGCCGATCTGGAATCTTGCTCCTAATGAGGTCATAAGGGGCAAGGACACCTCCCCTTTCTCTGCTTTGCCCGCCAAGAGAATTTGGCCTACCCACGAGAGAGAGACATCATGGCTTACAAACGAGCAAAGTGGCAGTTGGTTAAGGCCACACAAGCAGCCTCCACCTTGCACCCTCCCCCCCTCTCCTCCTTAAAAGCTACAGACTCAGAAATGGCACATCCTAAGGAAAGCTCATTGTGGGACTGGCTCTAGTGGCTGTAATTCTGCACCAAGGCTGAATTTTAGAAAGACACTTCAGATATGGTCTTAGGGGACCACTAAGGTCTATATAAAAGAGACTTCAGATACAGTATTAGGGGACCACTAAAGTCTATATAAAAGAGACTTCAGATACAGTATTAGGGGACCACTAAGGTCTATATAAAAAGCATCCAAAGAGCACCATGTCATGGGACTTTAACCTCTCTATGTACATTTGGCATTAGAAATAATGCATTCAACACTTGGAAAAACCTTTAACTTAGACTGTAAATTGTAGCATTGTTTTATCCATATCCATATCCAAATCCATAATTTGCAGTTACCTTAAAGAGTGTTCTGTATGAACATGACAGACATCAGTCAGATGTTCCTGATAAATAAAACGTGTTTATTTACACAAATATTTTCAAATACTAGTCTTCTACATAAGGACATAAAAATATATACAGGGATGTAGGGACTCAAACAGCTCCGTTCTCAGGTTAATGTACACATGTTCAGATTTATTTGCATTTTCAAGTTTTGAAATAAAAGAAAAAAAAGGATGCTTATGTACAGCCGGATCTAAAACGTACACTTTCAAACTAAAACACTGGTGAAAACTCTACCCTTGAAGCGCTATTCGAAAATTCAACTCCAAGTCCAATTTTCCCTCATCATGTTTGTGAAAGCCAGTAAACTGTCTTGTCACAAAGCTTACCCATGTCACTACTCATAACAGATCTTAGCTTAGCTTACAGCACTTTAGTCACCTACAACTTATTGTATCATGTTGTCATATTATTTAGTAGAACCAACATTGACAACCTTCATTACAGTATCTCCATTAGCTACTCCCACAAAACAAAACTAGGTTTGGTCAGTGTCTTTTTCGCAACCAACTGAGGAAACTTTGGTTATGTCTTGAAGTGATTCCATGAACTGGAAAGCAGCACATTAGAGAAACCATTTCTTTTAGAACCAGAATGAACTTAACCTGGCTTCTCAAGAGATCGTAGTACAACACTAGAGTCAAACCACTTGATGGTGATGAACCTCATCCAGCAGTCTAGAACATTTCAATACAAAACTGTTTAATAACAGATGATGTGACGGAGAGCCGCATATCAAAAAAAGACTGGTGATCTGGTTTGGTAAGAAAAGCAAGACAAAACTACTCAGAGAAAGTGTCATTGAGTTCACATACACCTGGAGCACTGAACAGCACCAAACACTTCCAAAATGCTTTGATCTGAGGGTGTTGAGACCCATCTGTGTCATCAGGTCTTGTTTTTGACGATGCTGCATTAGTAAACTATACAGAATGTGCTCTGTTAGGTCCTGATGGCCAACATCTCATTTTTTTTGCCTTCTGCTGATGTAGTTTTTGACCACTGCCTTCACAGTCCAAACTAAAACTCACAAGGCGGGTTGTTGAGTCCCAGAATCAGCCGTTAATGAGACACTGCCTCAGTCTCGCCACTCACAGACACGCAACCCTTTGTATTGACTACAGCTTGTGGGAAAATGAAAGGAATACCTGTATATTTCAATAACACAGAACATTCATTTCAGATGTCAGGTTAACAAGTTCATTTGAGGAGGAAAAGGAACGGAAAAGCATCGTTCTTTTCTTAGACAACGGCTTCCTTTGACCAGAAGGTTAGTAACCCCCCTCCCCTATGCTAGGTGGTGTTGGAGAGCCTGGGGAGAAGGGGGTGAATGTGGATTTGGGTGGGGTATCACTGCGGGGCGCCAACAGCAGCTGCCACCGGGGTGCTCAGGACGTTGGTAGAAGCAGAGAGGACCGGCGAGCCGGGGTGAAAGGGGCCCAGGGCAGTGGAAGCTGGCAAGGCAGAGATACCTGAGGGAAGGAGAGCCACAGCTATGGTTAGAAAACCAATACCAAATACTTTGTTCAGTCACCACACAGAGATGTGCAAAGATGGTGTGGCCCTAGTTCAACACACCATCTTTCTTGCTATTCATCAAAATTTGACCTAAACAGACACGGTGACTCTATGTGACCTAATGAATGTCACATCAATATATTTGATAAATACAGAACTTCCGACTGGCTGCCTGAATTAGCAGTGGGGAAAAAAAAACATTGATTCACGCAGGCATCAGGATTTTTCATGAAACAATTTTTAAAATTGATTCTTTTAATTAACCAATGATTCACCTAAATATGTTCCGCTTATACGCTAGGCTTGCACGATTAATCGTTATAAAATCGCAATCTCAATTCACCCTGTTAACAATTTTTAAATGACTTTGATTTAATATATATATATATATATATACACACACACATACATACATACATACATACATACATACATACACACACAGTGAGGAAAATAAGTATTTGAACATCCTGCTATTTTGCAAGTTCTTCCACTTAGAAATCATGGAGGGTCTGAAATTGTCATTGTAGATGCATGTCCACTGTGAGAGACATACAGTGGGTACGGAAAGTATTCAGACCCCTTTAAATTTTTCACTCTGTTTCATTGCAGCCTTTTTCCAAAAATCAAAAAAGTTCATTTTATTTCTCAGTAATGTACACTCAGCAACCCATCTTGACAGAAAAAAACAGAAATTTAGAAATTTTTGCATATTTATTAAAAACAAAAACTGAAATATCACATGGTCATAAGTATTCAGACCCTTTGTTCAGTATTTAGTAGAAGCACCCTTTGATCTAATACAGCCATGAGTCGTTTTGGGAAAGATGCAACAAGTTTCTCACATCTGGATTTGGGTATCCTCTGCCATTCCTCCTTGCAGATCCTCTCCAGTTCTGTCAGGTTGGATGGTAAACGTTGGACAGTCATTTTCAGGTCTCTCCAGAGATGCTCAATTGGGTTTAAGTCAGGGCTCTGGCTGGGCCATTCAAGAACAGCCACAGAGTTGTTGTGAAGCCACTCCTTCGTTATTTTAGCGGTGTGCTTAGGGTCATTGTCTTGTTGGAAGGTAAACCTTCGCCCAGTCTGAGGTCCAGAGCACTCTGGAAAAGGTTTTCGTCCAGGATATCCCTGTACTTGGCCGCATTCATCTTTCCCTCGATTGCAACCAGTCGCCCTGTCCCTGCAGCTGAAAAACACCCCCACAGCATGATGCTGCCACCACCATGCTTCACTGTTGAGACTGTATTGGACAGGTGATGAGCAGTGCCTGGTTTTCTCCACACATACCGCTTAGAATTAAGGCCAAAAAAGTTCTATCTTGGTCTCATCAGACCAGAGGATTTTATTTATCACCATCTTGAGTCCTTCAGGTGTTTTTAGCAAACTCCATGCGGGCTTTCATGTGTCTTGCACTGAGGAGAGGCTTCCTTCGGGCCACTCTGCCATAAAGCCCCGACTGGTGGATTGCTGCAGTGATGGTTGACTTACTACAACTTTCTCCCATCTCCCGACTGCATCTCTGGAGCTTAGCCACAGTGACCATTGGGTTCTTCTTTGCCTCTCTCACCAAGGCTCTTCTCCCCCGATAGCTCAGTTTGGCCGGACGGCCAGCTCTAGGAAGGGTTCTGGTCGTCCCAAACGGCTTCCATTTGAGGATTATGGAGGCCACTGTGCTCTTAGGGAACCTTAAGTGCAGCAGAAATTTTTTGTAACCTTGACCAGATCTGTGCCTTGCCACAATTCTGTCTCTGAGCTCTTCAGGCAGTTCCTTTGACCTCATGATTGTCATTTGCTCTGACATGCACTGTGAGCTGTAAGGTCTTATATAGACAGGTGTGTGGCTTTCCTAATCAAGTCCAATCAGTATAATCAAACACAGCTGGACTCCAATGAAGGTGTAGAACCATCTCAAGGATGATCAGAAGAAATAGACAGCACCTGAGTTACATATGAGGGTCACGGCAAAGGGTCTGAATACATATGACCATGTGATATTTCAGTTTTTGTTTTTTAATAAATATGCAAAAATTTCTAAATTTCTGTTTTTTTCTGTCAAGATGGGTTGCTGAGTGTACATTACTGAGAAATAAAATGAACATTTTTGATTTTTGGAAAAAGGCTGCAATGAAACAAAGAGTGAAAAATTTAAAGGGGTCTGAATACTTTCCGTACCCACTGTAATCTAAAAATAAAAAATCCAGAAATCACAATGTATGATTTTGAAACTATTTATTTGTATGATACAGCTGCAAATAAGTATTTGAACACCTGTTTATCAGCTACAATTCTGACCCTCAAAGACCTGTTAGTCTGCCTTCAAAATGTCCACCTCTACTCCATTTATTATCCTAAATTAGATGCCCCTGTTTGAGGTTGTTAGCTGCATAAAGACACCTGTCCACCCCATACAATCAGTAAGAATCCAACTACTAACATGGCCAAGACCAAAGAGCTGTCCAAAGACACTAGAGACAAAATGAACACCTCCACAAGGCACAAGGGCTACGGGGAAATTTCCAAGCAGCTTGGTGAAAAAAGGTCCAGTGTTGGAGCAATCATTAGAAAATGGAAGAAGCTAAACATGACTGTCAATCTCCCTCGGACTGGGGCTCCATGCAAGATCTCACCTCGTGGGGTCTCAATGATCCTTAGAAATATGAGAAATCAGCCCAGAACTACACGGGAGGTGCTGGTCAATGACCTGAAAAGAGCTGGGACCACCGTTTCCAAGGTTACTGTTGGTAATACACTAAGACGTCATGGTTTAAAAAAATGCATGGCACGGAAGGTTCCCCTGCTTAAACCAGCACATGTCAAGGCCCGTCTTAAGTTTGCCAATGACCATTTGGATGTTCCAGAGGAGTCATGGGAGAAAGTCATGTGGTCAGATGAGACCAAAATATAACTTTTTGGTCATAATTCCACTAACCGTGTTTGGAAGAATAAGAATGATGAGTACCATCCCAAGAACACCATCCCTACTGTGAAGCCCGGGGGTGGTCGCATCATGCTTTGGGGTGTTTTTTCTGCACATGGGACAGGGCGACTGCACTGTATTAAGGAGAGGATGACTGGGGCCATGTATTGCGAGATTTTGGGGAACAACCTCCTTCCCTCAGTTAGAGCATTGAAGATGGGTCGACAATGACAATGACCCGAAGAACACAGCCAGGAGAACCAAGGAGTGGCTCTGTAAGAAGCATTTCAAGGTTCTGGCGTGGCCTAGCCAGTCTCCAGACCTAAACCCAATAGAGAATCTTTGGAGGGAGCTCAAACTCAGTGTTTCTCAGCGACAGCCCAGAAACCTGACTGATCTAGAGAAGATCTGTGTGGAGGAGTGGGCCAAAATCCCTTCTGCAGTGTCTGCAAACCTGGTGAAAAACTAGAGGAAATGTTTGTAATTGCAAACAAAGGCTACTGTACCAAATATTAACATTGATTTTCTGAGGTGTTCAAATACTTATTTGCAGCTGGATCATACAAATAAATAGTTAAAAAATCATACATTGTTTTTTTAAATTATGTCTCTCACAGTGGACATGCACCTACAATGACAATTTCAAAAGTGGGAGAACTTGCAAAATAGCAGTGTTCAAATATTTATTTTTTCCTCACTGTATATACAGTGGTGCGAAAGTATTCAGACCCCTTTAAATTTTTCACTCTTTGTTTCATTGCAGCCTTTTTTTTCCAAAAATCAAAAAGTTCATTTTATTTCTCAGTAATGTACACTCAGCAACCCATCTTGACAGAAAAAAACAGAAATTTAGAAATTTTTGCATATTTATTAAAAAAACAAAAACTGAAATATCACATGGTCATAAGTATTCAGACCCTTTGTTCAGTATTTAGTAGAAGCACCCTTTTGATCTAATACAGCCATGAGTCGTTTTGGGAAAGATGCAACAAGTTTCTCACATCTGGATTTGGGTATCCTCTGCCATTCCTCCTTGCAGATCCTCTCCAGTTCTGTCAGGTTGGATGGTAAACGTTGGTGGACAGTCATTTTCAGGTCTCTCCAGAGATGCTCAATTGGGTTTTAAGTCCAGGGCTCTGGCTGGGCCATTCAAGAACAACCACAGAGTTGTTGTGAAGCCACTCCTTCAAGTTATTTTAGCGGTGTGCTTAGGGTCATTGTCTTGTTGGAAGGTAAACCTTCGGCCCAGTCTGAGGTCCAGAGCACTCTGGAAAAGGTTTTTCGTCCAGGATATCCCTGTACTTGGCCGCATTCATCTTTCCCTCGATTGCAACCAGTCGTCCTGTCCCTGCAGCTGAAAAAAACACCCCCACAGCATGATGCTGCCACCACCATGCTTCACTGTTGAGACTGTATTGGACAGGTGATGAGCAGTGCCTGGTTTTCTCCCACACATACCGCTTAGAATTAAGGCCAAAAAAGTTCTATCTTGGTCTCATCAGACCAGAGGATTTTATTTATCACCATCTTGGAGTCCTTCAGGTGTTTTTAGCAAACTCCATGCGGGCTTTCATGTGTCTTGCACTGAGGAGAGCTTCCTTCGGGCCACTCTGCCATAAAGCCCCGACTGGTGGATTGCTGCAGTGATGGTTGACTTACTACAACTTTCTCCCATCTCCCGACTGCATCTCTGGAGCTTAGCCACAGTGACCATTGTGTTCTTCTTTGCCTCTCTCACCAAAGGCTCTTCTCCCCCGATAGCTCAGTTTGGCGGACGGCCAGCTCTAGGAAGGGTTCTGGTCGTCCCAAACGTCTTTCCATTTGAGGATTATGAGGCCACTGTGCTCTTAGGAACCTTAAGTGCAGCAGAAATTTTTTTAACCTTGACCAGATCTGTGCCTTGCCACAATTCTGTCTCTGAGCTCTTCAGGCAGTTCCTTTGACCTCATGATTGTCATTTGCTCTGACATGCACTGTGAGCTGTAAGGTCTTATATAGACAGGTGTGTGGCTTTTCCTAATCAAGTCCAATCAGTATAATCAAACACAGCTGGACTCCAATGAAGGTGTAGAACCATCTCAAGGATGATCAGAAGAAATAGACAGCACCTGAGTTACATATGAGGGTCACGGCAAAGGGTCTGAATACTTATGACCATGTGATATTTCAGTTTTTGTTTTTTAATAAATATGCAAAAATTTCTAAATTTCTGTTTTTTTCTGTCAAGATGGGTTGCTGAGTGTACATTACTGAGAAATAAAATGAACTTTTTTGATTTTTGGAAAAAGGCTGCAATGAAACAAAGAGTGAAAAATTTAAAGGGGTCTGAATACTTTCCGTACCCACTGTATAGCAAGGTATACATATTAGGTAAATAATCCAGCAGTCCAACAGTGTGTGATAAATGTATCTTACATAGGACAGGATCCATTCACACACATTCATACACTGTAGGCGAGGCTGCCATAGAAGGTGCCTCATCAGGTACATCCACACACATTCACACAGCATCAGGGGCAATTAGGGGTTCAGTGTCTTTCCCAAGATGGAACTGCATCAACTTTCCAATCGGCACCATCTGAGCCACACCCGCCTCCCTATAAGGAGGGGGATATCCTTCTTATATGAAGACCTGCTGTATGCCAATGGCACATGCATGATTTTGTATATATTTAATTGCATCTATATTGATATCTCTGTAAATTGTTCCCTTTATGTGGACTTAAATAAATTGTTAAAATGTGTGCATGTGTGATAGCAGCTGGTACAATGGACCGCCTAAAGTGAGCTGCCTATCTGCCCACAGCTTGTTGTAGAGAGCATCAGAGGGTTTTCTAGGATGGCTTTATTATGCCCAAATTCTTATTTGCCACTGACTCCAGACTGTCTGGTTCCAGCCCAATCAGAGCTGGCTTTGATGCCACCTCCCCCAGCACACTGGCTACTACAGAGTGATAGAAGAGCTTTTGAAGCCTGTTGTACACACTGAAGGATCCGAAGTCTTCTCAGGAAGAACATTCTGCTCTGGCCTTTCTGAATGCTAACTATGCTCCACATTTAAATAATTTTGTATTTAACTCTTCATTGCACTCATGCCTCTATATTGTTTTTTGTTTAGTGTACTGTATATACACTTTCACCTATAGGATTATTAGGAACACCATACTAATACTGTGTTTGACCCCGTTCACCTTCAAAAGAACTGCCTTAATTCACGTGGTATTGAGTTAAAAGTGCTGAGAAAGCATTCTTTAGAAATGTTGGCCCCATATTGATAGGATAGCATCTTGCAGTTGATGGAGATTTTATTGGGATTCACATCCAGGGCATGAAAGCTCCGTTCACCACATCCCAAAGATGCTCTATTAGGTTGAGATCTGGTGACTGTGGGGCCATTTTAATTACAGTGAACTCATTGTCATGTTCAGAAACCAATTTGAAATGATTTACGAGCTTTGTGACATGGTGCATTATCCTGCTGGAAGTAGCCATCATCAGTAGTCTATTTGTAGTGGAGATGAGTGGTACCCGGTGGGGTCTTCTGCTGTTGCTTAATAAAATCCGCCTCAAGGTTGTGCGT
>JAEKDQ010000148.1:0-20800 GCA_026937815.1 Etheostoma perlongum | reverse complement strand
TCCTGATGTTATGCCAGCTTGTTCAAGACTTGGGAGGACATCACATATCTGTGTGTCCCTGTGGTAATATAACAGCATTCTGATGAAGGATTCTAAAATGAAGGGCTTAAAAGTAAAAAGCTATATTGACATGTATTCCAGGCTGGTAAAGGCATATTTAACTCTCCTTCAGGCCACTTAAAATTAGTTCCTACTGTTAAGCCAGGTTCATTCAAACTCTGGGTTTAGAAACTACATATCCATTGGGTCTCAGGTAATTATGACCATTCTGATGTAGGATTTTAAAATTGAAAGCCTTGAATGTCTAATTAATGTATTTTAAATCTTTTTCAGGCTCTTAAAGGCATATTTTACTCTTTTTCAGGCTACTCCTAAAAAGGAATCCTGATGTTATGCCAGCTTCAATTCCAAGACTGGGGGAGACATCACATATCCATTGTGTCCCTCAGGTAATATCAGAGCATTCTGATGAAGGATTCTAAAATTAAGGGCTTAAAAAGTAAAAGCTATATTGACATATATTCAGGCTGTTAAAGCATATTTTACTCTTTTTCAGGCAAGTCTAACAACAAATCCTGATGTTATGCCAGCTTCATTCCAAGACTGGGAGACATCACATTTCCACTGTGTCCTCAGGTAATATAAGCATTCTGATGAAGGATTCTAAAATTAAGGACTTTAAAGTAAAAGCTATATTGACATATATTCAGGCTGGTAAAGGCATATTTAACTCTCCTTCAGGCCACTCTAAAATGGATTCCTACTGTTAAAATTTGAAGCCTTGAATGTCTAATTAATGCTGTATTTTAAATCTTTTCAGACTTTTAAAGGCATAATTTACTCCTTTTTCAGGCTACTCTAAAAGGAAACCTGATGTTATACCAGCTTCATTCCAAGACTGGGAGACATCACATATCCAGTGTGTCCCTCAGGTAATATCAGAGCATTCTGATGAAGGATTCTAAAATGAAGGGCTTAAAAGTAAAAAACTATATTGACATATATTCAGGCTGTTAAAGGCATATTTTACTCTCCTTCAGGCAACTCTAACAACAAATCCTGATGTTATGCCAGGTTCATTCCAAGACTGGGGGTTAGACATCACATTTCCACTGTGTCCTCAGGTAATATAAGAGCATTCTGATGAAGGATTCTAAAATTAAGGGCTTTAAAGTAAAGCTATATTGACATATATTCAGGCTGTTAAAGGCATATTTAACTCTCCTTCAGGCCACTCTAAAATGGATTCCTACTGTTAAGCCAGGTTCATTCAAACTCTGGGTTAGACACTACATATCCATTGGGTCACTCAGGTAATTAAGAACATTCTGATGTAGGATTTTAAAATTGAAGCCTTGAATGTCTAATTAATGCTGTATTTTAAATATTTTTTTTCAGACTTTTTAAAGGCATAATTTACTCCTTTTCAGGCTACTCTAAAAAGGAAACCTGATGTTATACCAGCTTCATTCCAAGACTGGGGAGACATCACATATCCAGTGTGTCCCTCAGGTAATATCAGAGCATTCTGATGAAGGATTCTAAAATGAAGGGCTTAAAAGTAAAGCTATATTGACATATATTCAGGCTGGTAAAGGCATATTTAACTCTCCTTCAGGCCACTCTAAAATTGATTCCTACTGTTAAGCCAGGTTCATTCAAACTCTGGGTTAGAAACTACATATCCATTGGGTCACTCAGGTAATTAAGGACCATTCTGATGTAGCATTTTAAAATTGAAGCCTTGAATGTCTAATTAATGCTGTATTTTAAATCTTTTCAGGCTTTTTAAAGGCTATTTTTACTTAAAAACAAACCTGATGTTATGCCAGCTTCATTCCAAGACTCTGGGGGACATCACATATCCAGTGTGTCCTCAGGTAATATAACAGCATTCTGATGAAGGATTCTAAAATGAAGGGCTTAAAAGTAAAGCTATATTGACATATATTCAGGCTGGTAAAGGCATATTTATTCCTTCAGGCCACTCTAAAATTGATTCCTACTGTTAAGCCAGGTTCATTCAAACTCTGGGTTAGAACCATATCCATTGGGTCACTCAGGTAATTAAGGACCATTCTGATGTAGGAAAAATTGAAGCCTTGAATGTCTAATTAATGCTGTATTTTAAATCTTTTTCAGGCTGTTAAAGGCATATTTTTACTCTTTTTTCAGGCTACTCTAAAAAGGAATCCTGATGTTATGCCAGCTTCATTCCAAGACTGGGGGAGACATCACATATCCAGTGTGTCCTCAGGTAATATCAGAGAGCATTCTGATGAAGGATTTAAAATTAAGGGCTTAAAAGTAAAATGCTATATTGACATATATTCAGGCTGTTAAAGGCATATTTTACTCTTTTTCAGGCAACTCTAAAAGGAATCCTGATGTTATGCCAGCTTCATTCCAAGACTGGGGGAGACATCACATTTCCACTGTGTCCCTCAGGTAATATAAGAGCATTCTGATGAAGGATTCTAAAATTAAGGGCTTTAAAGTAAAGCTATATTGACATATATTCAGGCTGTTAAAGGCATATTTAACTCTCCTTCAGGCCACTCTAAAATGGATTCCTACTGTTAAGCCAGGTTCATTCAAACTCTGGGTTAGACACTACATATCCATTGGGTCACTCAGGTAATTAAGGAACATTCTGATGTAGGATTTTAAAATTGAAGCCTTGAATGTCTAATTAATGCTGTATTTTAAATCTTTTTCAGACTTTTAAAGGCATAATTTACTCCTTTTCAGGCTACTCTAAAAAGGAAACCTGATGTTATACCAGCTTCATTCCAAGACTGGGGAGACATCACATATCCAGTGTGTCCCTCAGGTAATATCAGAGCATTCTGATGAAGGATTCTAAAATGAAGGGCTTAAAAGTAAAGCTATATTGACATATATTCAGGCTGGTAAAGGCATATTTAACTCTCCTTCAGGCCACTCTAAAATTGATTCCTACTGTTAAGCCAGGTTCATTCAAACTCTGGGTTAGAAACTACATATCCATTGGGTCACTCAGGTAATTAAGGACCATTCTGATGTAGCATTTTAAAATTGAAGCCTTGAATGTCTAATTAATGCTGTATTTTAAATCTTTTTCAGGCTTTAAAGGCATATTTTACTCTTTTTTCAGGCTACTCTAAAAAAATCCTGATGTTATGCCAGCTTCATTCCAAGACTGGGGAGACATCACATATCCAGTGTGTCCCTCAGGTAATATCAGAGCATTCTGATGAAGGATTCTAAAATTAAGGGCTTAAAAGTAAAGCTATATTGACATATATTTAGGCTGTTAAAGGCATATTTTACTCTTTTTCAGGCAACTCTAAAAACAAATCCTGATGTTATGCCAGCTTCATTCCAAGACTGGGGGAGACATCACATATCCACTGTGTCCCTCAGGTAATATAAGAGCATTCTGATGAAGGATTCTAAAATGAAGGGCTTAAAAGTAAAGCTATATTGACATATATTCAGGCTGTTAAAGGCATATTTAACTCTCCTTCAGGCCACTCTAAAATGGATTCCTACTGTTAAGCCAGGTTCATTCAAACTCTGGGTTAGACACTACATATCCATTGGGTCACTCAGGTAATTAAGGAACATTCTGATGTAGGATTTTAAAATTGAAGCCTTGAATGTCTAATTAATGCTGTATTTTAAATCTTTTCAGGCTGTTAAAGGCATATTTTACTCTTTTTCAGGCAACTCTAAAAAGGATTCCTACTGTTAAGCCAGGTTCATTCAAACTCTGGGTTAGACACTACATATCCATTGGGTCTCTCGGTAATTAAGGAACATTATGATGTAGCATTTTAAAATTGAAGCCTTGAATGTCTAAGTAATGCTGTATTTTAAATCTTTTTCAGGCTTTTAAAGGCATGTTTTACTCCTTTTTCGGGCTACTCTAAAAAGGAATCCTGATGTTATGCCAGCTTCATTCAAGACTGGGGACACATCACATATCCAGTGTGTCCCTCAGGTAAATCAGAGCATTCTGATGAAGGATTCTAAAATTAAGGGCTTAAAAGTAAAGCTATATTGACATATATTCAGGCTGTTAAAGGCATATTTAACTCTCCTTCAGGCCACTCTAAAATTGATTCCTACTGTTAAGCCAGGTTCATTCAAACTCTGGGTTAGAAACTACATATCCATTGGGTCACTCAGGTAATTAAGGACCATTCTGATGTAGCATTTTAAAATTGAAGCCTTGAATGTCTAATTAATGCTGTATTTTAAATCTTTTTCAGGCTTTTAAAGGCATATTTTACTCTTTTTCAGGCTACTCTAAAAACAAATCCTGATGTTATGCCAGCTTCATTCCAAGACTTGGGAGGACATCACATATCCAGTGTGTCCCTCAGGTAATATAACAGCATTCTGATGAAGGATTCTAAAATGAAGGGCTTAAAAGTAAAGCTATATTGACATATATTCAGGCTGTTAAAGGCATATTTAACTCTCCTTCAGGCCACTCTAAAATTGGATTCCTATGTTAAGCCAGGTTCATTCAAACTCTGGGTTAGACACTACATATCCATTGGGTCACTCAGGTAATTAAGGACCATTCTGATGTAGGATTTTAAAATTGAAGCCTTGAATGTCTAATTAATGCTGTATTTTAAATCTTTTTTCAGGCTGTTAAAGGCATATTTTACTCTTTTCAGGCTACTCTAAAAAGGAATCCTGATGTTATGCCAGCTTCATTCCAAGACTGGGGAGACATCACATATCCAGTGTGTCCCTCAGGTAATATCAGACATTCTGATGAAGGATTCTAAAATTAAGGGCTTAAAAGTAAAGCTATATTGACATATATTCAGGCTGTTAAAGGCATATTTTACTCTTTTTCAGGCAACTCTAACAACAAATCCTGATGTTATGCCAGCTTCATTCCAAGACTGGGGAGACATCACATTCCACTGTGTCCCTCAGGTAATATAAGAGCATTCTGATGAAGGATTCTAAAATTAAGGGCTTTAAAGTAAAAGCTATATTGACATATATTCAGGCTGTTAAAGGCATATTTAACTCTCCTTCAGGCCACTCTAAAATGGATTCCTACTGTTAAGCCAGGTTCATTCAAACTCTGGGTTAGACACTACATATCCATTGGGTCACTCAGGTAATTAAGGAACATTCTGATGTAGGATTTTAAATTGAAGCCTTGAATGTCTAATTAATGCTGTATTTTAAATCTTTTTCAGACTTTTAAAGGCATATTTACTCCTTTTCAGGCTACTCTAAAAACAAATCCTGATGTTATACCAGCTTCATTCCAAGACTGGGGAGACATCACATATCCAGTGTGTCCCTCAGGTAATATCAGAGCATTCTGATGAAGGATTCTAAAATGAAGGGCTTAAAAGTAAAGCTATATTGACATATATTCAGGCTGGTAAAGGCATATTTAACTCTCCTTCAGGCCACTCTAAAATTGATTCCTACTGTTAAGCCAGGTTCATTCAAACTCTGGGTTAGAAACTACATATCCATTGGGTCACTCAGGTAATTAAGGACCATTCTGATGTAGCATTTTAAAAATTAAAGCCTTGAATGTCTAATTAATGCTGTATTTTAAATCTTTTTCAGGCTTTTAAAGGCATATTTTACTCTTTTTCAGGCTAAAAAGGAATCCTGATGTTATGCCAGCTTCATTCCAAGACTGGGGAGACATCAGATTTCCAGTGTGTCCCTCAGGTAATATCAGAGCATTCTGATGAAGGATTCTAAAATTAAGGGCTTAAAAGTAAAGCTATATTGACATATATTTAGGCTGTTAAAGGCATATTTTACTTTTTTCAGGCAACTCTAAAAACAAATCCTGATGTTATGCCAGCTTCATTCCAAGACTGGGGGAGACATCACATATCCACTGTGTCCCTCAGGTAATATGATGAAGGATTCTAAAATTAAGGGCTTAAAAGTAAAGCTATATTGACATATATTCAGGCTGTTAAAGGCATATTTAACTCTCCTTCAGGCCACTCTAAAATTGGATTCCTACTGTTAAGCCAGGTTCATTCAAACTCTGGGTTAGAAACTACATATCCATTGGGTCACTCAGGTAATTAAGGACCATTCTGATGTAGGATTTTAAAATTGAAGCCTTGAATGTCTAATTAATGCTGTATTTTAAATCTTTTCAGGCTGTTAAAGGCATATTTTACTCTTTTTCAGGCAACTCTAAAAAGGATTCCTACTGTTAAGCCAGGTTCATTCAAACTCTGGGTTAGACACTACATATCCATTGGGTCTCTCGGTAATTAAGGAACATTATGATGTAGCATTTTAAAATTGAAGCCTTGAATGTCTAAGTAATGCTATATTTTAAATCTTTTCAGGCTTTTAAAGGCATGTTTTACTCCTTTTTGGGCTACTCTAAAAAGGAATCCTGATGTTATGCCAGCTTCCTTCCAAGACTGGGGGACACATCACATATCCGGTGTGTCCCTCAGGTAAAATCAGAGCATTCTGATGAAGGATTCTAAAATTAAGGCCTTAAAAGTAAATCTATATTGACATATATTCAGGCTGTTAAAGGCATATTTAACTCTCCTTCAGGCCACTCTAAAATTGATTCCTACTGTTAAGCCAGGTTCATTCAAACTCTGGGTTAGAAACTACATATCCATTGGGTCACTCAGGTAATTAAGGACCATTCTGATGTAGCATTTTAAAATTGAAGCCTTGAATGTCTAATTAATGCTGTATTTTAAATCTTTTTCAGGCTTTTAAAGGCATATTTTACTCTTTTTCAGGCTACTCTAAAAACAAATCCTGATGTTATGCCAGCTTCATTCCAAGACTTGGGAGGACATCACATATCCAGTGTGTCCCTCAGGTAATATAACAGCATTCTGATGAAGGATTCTAAAATGAAGGGCTTAAAAGTAAAGCTATATTGACATATATTCAGGCTTTTAAAGGCATATTTAACTCTCCTTCAGGCCACTCTAAAATTGATTCCTACTGTTAAGCCAGGTTCATTCAAACTCTGGGTTAGACACTACATATCCATTGGGTCACTCAGGTAATTAAGGACCATTCTGATGTAGGATTTTAAAATTGAAGCCTTGAATGTCCAATTAATGCTGTATTTTAAATCTTTTTCAGGCTGTTAAAGGCATATTTTACTCTTTTTCAGGCTACTCTAAAAAGGAATCCTGATGTTATGCCAGCTTCAATCCAAGACTGGGGGAGACATCACATATCCAGTGTGTCCCTCAGGTAATATCAGAGCATTCTGATGAAGGATTCTAAAATTAAAGGCTTAAAAGTAAAGCTATATTGACATATATTCAGGCTGTTAAAGGCATATTTTACTCTTTTTCAGGCAACTCTAACAACAAATCCTGATGTTATGCCAGCTTCATTCCAAGACTGGGGGAGACATCACATATCCACTGTGTCCCTCAGGTAATATAAGAGCATTCTGATGAAGGATTCTAAAATTAAGGGCTTAAAAGTAAAGCTATATTGACATATATTCAGGCTGTTAAAGGAATATTTAAATCTCCTTTAGGCCACTCTAAAATGGATTCCTACTGTTAAGCCAGGTTCATTCAAACTCTGGGTTAGACACTACATATCCATTGGGTCACTCAGGTAATTAAGGAACATTCTGATGTAGGATTTTAAAATTGAAGCCTTGAATGTCTAATTAATGCTGTATTTTAAACCTTTTCAGGCTGTTAAAGGCATATTTTACTCTTTTTCAGGCAACTCTAAAAACAAATCCTGATGTTATACCAGCTTCATTCCAAGACTGGGGGAGACATCACATATCCAGTGTGTCCCTCAGGTAATATCAGAGCATTCTGATGAAGGATTATAAAATGAAGGGCTTAAAAGTAAAGCTATATTGACATATATTCAGGCTGGTAAAGGCAAATTTAACTCTCCTTCAGGCCACTCTAAAATGGATTCCTAGTGTTAAGCCAGGTTCATTCAAACTCTGGGTTAGACAATACATATCCATTGGGTCACTCTGTAATTAAGGACCATTCTGATGTAGCATTTTAAAATTGAAGCCTTGAATGTCTAAGTAATGCTGTATTTTAAATCTTTTTCAGGCTGTTACTCTAAAAAGGAATCCTGATATTATGCCAGCTTCATTCCAAGACTGGGGGAGACATCACATATCCAGTGTGTCCCTCAGGTAATATCAGAGCATTCTGATGAAGGATTCTAAAATGAAGGGCTTAAAAGTAAAGCTATATTGACATATATTCAGGCTGTTAAAGGCATATTTTAATCTTTTTCAGGCAACTCAAAAAACAAATCCTGATGTTATGCCAGCTTCATCCCAAGACTGGGGGAGACATCACATATCCGGTGTGTCCCTCAGGTAAAATCAGAGCATTCTGATGAAGGATTCTAAAATTAAGGCCTTAAAAGTAAATCTATATTGACATATATTCAGGCTGTTAAAGGCATATTTAACTCTCCTTCAGGCAACTCTAAAATTGATTCCTACTGTTAAGCCAGGTTCATTCAAACTCTGGGTTAGAAACTACATATCCATTGGGTCATTTAGGTAATTAAGGACCATTCTGATGTAGCATTTTAAAATTGAAGCCTTGAATGTCTAATTAATGCTGTATTTTAAATCTTTTTCAGGCTTTTAAAGGCATATTTTACTCTTTTTCAGGCTACTCTAAAAAACAAATCCTGATGTTATGCCAGCTTCATTCCAAGACTTGGGAGGACATCACATATCCAGTGTGTCCCTCAGGTAATATAACAGCATTCTGATGAAGGATTCTAAAATGAAGGGCTTAAAAGTAAAGCTATATTGACATATATTCAGGCTGTTAAAGGCATATTTAACTCTCCTTCAGGCCACTCTAAAATTGATTCCTACTGTTAAGCCAGGTTCATTCAAACTCTGGGTTAGACACTACATATCCATTGGGTCACTCAGGTAATTAAGGACCATTCTGATGTAGGATTTTAAAATTGAAGCCTTGAATGTCTAATTAATGCTGTATTTTAAATCTTTTTCAGGCTACTGTAAAAAAGGCTACTCTAAAAAGGAATCCTGATGTTATGCCAGCTTCATTCCAAGACTTGGGGAGGACATCACATATCCAGTGTGTCCTCAGGTAATATAAGAGCATTCTGATGAAGGATTCTAAAATTAAGGGCTTAAAAGTAAAGCTATATTGACATATTTCAGGCTGTTAAAGGCATATTTTACTCTTTTTCAGGCAAGTCTAACAACAAATCCTGATGTTATGCCAGCTTCATTCCAAGACTGGGGAGACATCACATTTCCACTGTGTCCCTCAGGTAATATAAGAGCATTCTGATGAAGGATTCTAAAATTAAGGGCTTTAAAGTAAAGCTATATTGACATATATTCAGGCTGTTAAAGGCATATTTAACTCTCCTTCAGGCCACTCTAAAATGGATTCCTACTGTTAAGCCAGGTTCATTCAAACTCTGGGTTAGACACTACATATCCATTGGGTCACTCAGGTAATTAAGGAACATTCTGATGTAGGATTTTAAAATTGAAGCCTTGAATGTCTAATTAATGCTGTATTTTAAATCTTTTTCAGACTTTTAAAGGCATAATTTACTCCTTTTCAGGCTACTCTAAAAAGGAATCCTGATGTTATGCCAGCTTCATTCCAAGACTGGGGAGACATCACATATCCAGTGTGTCCCTCAGGTAATATCAGAGCATTCTGATGAAGGATTCTAAAATGAAGGGCTTAAAAGTAAAGCTATATTGACATATATTCAGGGTGGTAAAGGCATATTTAACTCTCCTTCAGGCCACTCTAAAATTGATTCCTACTGTTAAGCCAGGTTCATTCAAACTCTGGGTTAGAAACTACATATCCATTGGGTCACTCAGGTAATTAAGGACCATTCTGATGTAGCATTTTAAAATTAAAGCCTTGAATGTCTAATTAATGCTGTATTTTAAATCTTTTTCAGGCTTTTAAAGGCATATTTTACTCTTTTTCAGGCTACTCTTAAAAGGAATCCTGATGTTATGCCAGCTTCATTCCAAGACTGGGGGAGACATCAGATATCCAGTGTGTCCCTCAGGTAATATCAGAGCATTCTGATGAAGGATTCTAAAATTAAGGGCTTAAAAGTAAAGCTATATTGACATATATTTAGGCTGTTAAAGGCATATTTTACTCTTTTTCAGGCAACTCTAAAAACAAATCCTGATGTTATGCCAGCTTCATTCCAAGACTGGGGGAGACATCACATATCCACTGTGTCCCTCAGGTAATATAAGAGCATTCTGATGAAGGATTCTAAAATTAAGGGCTTAAAAGTAAAGCTATATTGACATATATTCAGGCTGTTAAAGGCATATTTAACTCTCCTTCAGGCCACTCTAAAATGGATTCCTACTGTTAAGCCAGGTTCATTCAAACTCTGGGTTAGACACTACATAACTCAGGTAATGAAGGAACATTCTGATGTAGGATTTTAAAATTGAAGCCTTGAATGTCTAATTAATGCTGTATTTTAAATCTTTTTCAGGCTGTTAAAGGCATATTTTACTCTTTTTCAGGCAACTCTAAAAAGGATTCCTACTGTTAAGCCAGGTTCATTCAAACTCTGGGTTAGACACTACATATCCATTGGGTCTCTCGGTAATTAAGGAACATTATGATGTAGCATTTTAAAATTGAAGCCTTGAATGTCTAAGTAATGCTGTATTTTAAATCTTTTTCAGGCTTTTAAAGGCATGTTTTACTCCTTTTCGGGCTACTCTAAAAAGGAATCCTGATGTTATGCCAGCTTCCTTCCAAGACTGGGGGACACATCACATATCCGGTGTGTCCCTCAGGTAAAATCAGAGCATTCTGATGAAGGATTCTAAAATTAAGGCCTTAAAAGTAAATCTATATTGACATATATTCAGGCTGTTAAAGGCATATTTAACTCTCCTTCAGGCCACTCTAAAATTGATTCCTACTGTTAAGCCAGGTTCATTCAAACTCTGGGTTAGAAACTACATATCCATTGGGTCACTCAGGTAATTAAGGACCATTCTGATGTAGCATTTTAAAATTGAAGCCTTGAATGTCTAATTAATGCTGTATATTACTCTTTTTCAGGCTACTCTAAAAACAAATCCTGATGTTATGCCAGCTTCATTCCAAGACTTGGGAGGACATCACATATCCAGTGTGTCCCTCAGGTAATATAACAGCATTCTGATGAAGGATTCTAAAATGAAGGGCTTAAAAGTAAAGCTATATTGACATATATTCAGGCTTTTAAAGGCATATTTAACTCTCCTTCAGGCCACTCTAAAATTGATTCCTACTGTTAAGCCAGGTTCATTCAAACTCTGGGTTAGACACTACATATCCATTGGGTCACTCAGGTAATTAAGACCATTCTGATGAGGATTTTAAAATTGAAGCCTTGAATGTCCAATTAATGCTGTATTTTAAATCTTTTTCAGGCTGTTAAAGGCATATTTTTACTCCTTTTCAGGCTACTCTAAAAGGAATCCTGATGTTATGCCAGCTTATTCAAGACTTTGGGGAGACATCACACATATCCATTCCAGGTAATGGGGATGAAGGATTCTAAAATTTGAAAGGCTTACTATATTGACATATATTCAGGCTGTTAAAGGCATATTTTACAGGCAACTCTAATATGTTATGCCAGCTTCATTCCAAGACTGGGGAGACATCACATATCCACTGTGTCCCTCAGGTAATATAAGAGCATTCTGATGAAGGATTCTAAAATTAAGGGCTTAAAAGTAAAGCTATATTGACATATATTCAGGCTGTTAAAGGAATATTTAACTCTCCTTCAGGCCACTTAAAATTGATTCCTACTGTTAAGCCAGGTTCATTCAAACTCTGGGTTAGAACTACATATCCATTGGGTCACTCAGGTAATTAAGGACCATTCTGATGTAGCATTTTAAAATTGAAGCCTTGAATGTCTAATTAATGCTGTATTTTAAATCTTTTCAGGCTTTTAAAGGCATATTTTAAGGCTACTCTAAAAAACAAATCCTGATGTTATGCCAGCTTCATTCCAAGACTTGGGAGGACATCACATATCCAGTGTGTCCCTCAGGTAATATAACAGCATTCTGATGAAGGATTCTAAAATGAAGGGCTTAAAAGTAAAGCTATATTGACATATATTCAGGCTGTTAAAGGCATATTTAACTCTCCTTCAGGCCACTCTAAAATTGATTCCTACTGTTAAGCCAGGTTCATTCAAACTCTGGGTTAGACACTACATATCCATTGGGTCACTCAGGTAATTAAGGACCATTCTGATGTAGGATTTTAAAATTGAAGCCTTGAATGTCTAATTAATGCTGTATTTTAAATCTTTTTCAGGCTTTTAAAGGCATATTTTACTCTTTTTCAGGCTACTCTAAAAAGGAATCCTGATGTTATGCCAGCTTCAATCCAAGACTGCGGGAGACATCACATATCCAGTGTGTCCCTCAGGTAATATCAGAGCATTCTGATGAAGGATTCTAAAATTAAAGGCTTAAAAGTAAAGCTATATTGACATATATTCAGGCTGTTAAAGGCATATTTTACTCCTTTTCAGGCAACCTAAAACAAATCCTGATGTTATGCCAGCTTCATTCCAAGACTGGGGAGACATCACATTCCACTGTGTCCCTCAGGTAATATAAGAGCATTCTGATGAAGGATTCTAAAATTAAGGGCTTAAAAGTAAAGCTATATTGACATATATTCAGGCTGTTAAAGGAATATTTAAATCTCCTTTTAGGCCACTCTAAAATGGATTCCAACTGTTAAGCCAGGTTCATTCAAACTCTGGGTTAGACACTACATATCCATTGGGTCACTCAGGTAATTATGAAACATTCTGATGTAGGATTTTAAAATTGAAGCCTTGAATGTCTAATTAATGCTGTATTTTAAATCTTTTTCAGGCTTTTAAAGGCATATTTTACTCTTTTTCAGGCTACTCTAAAAAAGAAACCTGATGTTATGCCAGCTTCATTCCAAGACTGGGGAGACATCACATATCCAGTGTGTCCCTCAGGTAATATCAGAGCATTCTGATGAAGGATTCTAAAATGAAGGGCTTAAAAGTAAAGCTATATTGACATATATTCAGGCTGTTAAAGGCATATTTAACTCTCCTTCAGGCCACTCTAAAAACAATTCCTAGTGTTAAGCCAGGTTCATTCAAACTCTGGGTTAGACACTACATATCCATTGGGTCACTCAGGTAATTAAGGACCATTCTGATGTAGGATTTTAAAATTGAAGCCTTGAATGTCTAATTAATGCTGTATTTTAAATCTTTTTCAGGCTGTTAAAGGCATATTTTACTCTTTTTCAGGCTACTCTAAAAAGGAATCCTGATGTTATGCCAGCTTCAATCCAAGACTGCGGGAGACATCACATATCCAGTGTGTCCCTCAGGTAATATCAGAGCATTCTGATGAAGGATTCTAAAATTAAAGGCTTAAAAGTAAAGCTATATTGACATATATTCAGGCTGTTAAAGGCATATTTTACTCTTTTTCAGGCAACTCTAACAACAAATCCTGATGTTATGCCAGCTTCATTCCAAGACTGGGGGAGACATCACATATCCACTGTGTCCCTCAGGTAATATAAGAGCATTCTGATGAAGGATTCTAAAATTAAGGGCTTAAAAGTAAAGCTATATTGACATATATTCAGGCTGTTAAAGGAATATTTAAATCTCCTTTAGGCCACTCTAAAATGGATTCCTACTGTTAAGCCAGGTTCATTCAAACTCTGGGTTAGACACTACATATCCATTGGGTCACTCAGGTAATTAAGGAACATTCTGATGTAGGATTTTAAAATTGAAGCCTTGAATGTCTAATTAATGCTGTATTTTAAACCTTTTCAGGCTTTTAAAGGCATATTTTACTCTTTTTTCAGGCAACTCTAAAAAGGAAATCCTGATGTTATACCAGCTTCATTCCAAGACTGGGGGAGACATCACATATCCAGTGTGTCCCTCAGGTAATATCAGAGCATTCTGATGAAGGATTATAAAATGAAGGGCTTAAAAGTAAAGCTATATTGACATATATTCAGGCTGGTAAAGGCAAATTTAACTCTCCTTCAGGCCACTCTAAAATGGATTCCTAGTGTTAAGCCAGGTTCATTCAAACTCTGGGTTAGACAATACATATCCATTGGGTCACTCAGGTAATTAAGGACCATTCTGATGTAGCATTTTAAAATTGAAGCCTTGAATGTCTAAGTAATGCTGTATTTTAAATCTTTTTTCAGGCTATTTTACTCTAGGCCAAAAAATGAATCCTGATGTTATGCCAGCTTCATTCCAAGACTGGGGGAGACATCACATATCCAGTGTGTCCCTCAGGTAATATCAGAGCATTCTGATGAAGGATTCTAAAATGAAGGGCTTAAAAGTAAAGCTATATTGACATATATTCAGGCTGTTAAAGGCATATTTTAATCTTTTTCAGGCAACTCTAAAAACAAATCCTGATGTTATGCCAGCTTCATTCCAAGACTGGGGGAGACATCACATATCCAGTGTGTCCCTCAGGTAAAATCAGAGCATTCTGATGAAGGATTCTAAAATTAAGGCCTTAAAAGTAAATCTATATTGACATATATTCAGGCTGTTAAAGGCATATTTAACTCTCCTTCAGGCCACTCTAAAATTGATTCCTACTGTTAAGCCAGGTTCATTCAAACTCTGGGTTAGAAACTACATATCCATTGGGTCATTTAGGTAATTAAGGAACATTCTGATGTAGGATTTTAAAATTGAAGCCTTGAATGTCTAATTAATGCTGTATTTTAAATCTTTTCAGGCTGTTAAAGGCATATTTTACTCTTTTTCAGGCAACTCTAAAAACAAATCCTGATGTTATGCCAGCTTCATTCCAAGACTGGGGGAGACATCACATATCCAGTGTGTCCCTCAGGTAATATCAGAGCATTCTGATGAAGGATTATAAAATGAAGGGCTTAAAAGTAAAGCTATATTGACATATATTCAGGCTGGTAAAGGCAAATTTAACTCTCCTTCAGGCCACTCTAAAATGGATTCCTAGTGTTAAGCCAGGTTCATTCAAACTCTGGGTTAGACAATACATATCCATTGGGTCACTCAGGTAATTAAGGACCATTCTGATGTAGCATTTTAAAATTGAAGCCTTGAATGTCTAAAATGCTGTATTTTTTTCAGGCTGTTAAAGGCATATTTTACTTTTTCAGGCTGTTACTCTAAAAAGGAATCCTGATGTTATGCCAGCTTCAATTCCAAGACTGGGGAGACATCACATATCCAGTGTGTCCCTCAGGTAATATCAGAGCATTCTGATGAAGGATTCTAAAATTAAGGGCTTAAAAGTAAAGCTATATTGACATATATTCAGGCTGTTAAAGGCATATTTTACTCTTTTTCAGGCAACTCTAACAACAAATCCTGATGTTATGCCAGCTTCATTCCAAGACTGGGGGAGACATCACATTTCCACTGTGTCCCTCAGGTAATATAAGAGCATTCTGATGAAGGATTCTAAAATTAAGGGCTTTAAAGTAAAGCTATATTGACATATATTCAGGCTGTTAAAGGCATATTTAACTCTCCTTCAGGCCACTCTAAAATGGATTCCTACTGTTAAGCCAGGTTCATTCAAACTCTGGGTTAGACACTACATATCCATTGGGTCACTCAGGTAATTAAGGAACATTCTGATGTAGGATTTTAAATTTGAAGCCTTGAATGTCTAATTAATGCTGTATTTTAAATCTTTTTCAGACTTTTAAAGGCATAATTTACTCCTTTTCAGGCTACTCTAAAAAGGAAACCTGATGTTATACCAGCTTCATTCCAAGACTGGGGAGACATCACATATCCAGTGTGTCCCTCAGGTAATATCAGAGCATTCTGATGAAGGATTCTAAAATGAAGGGCTTAAAAGTAAAGCTATATTGACATATATTCAGGCTGGTAAAGGCATATTTAACTCTCCTTCAGGCCACTCTAAAATTGATTCCTAGTGTTAAGCCAGGTTCATTCAAACTCTGGGTTAGAAACTACATATCCATTGGGTCACTCAGGTAATTAAGGACCATTCTGATGTAGCATTTTAAAATTGAAGCCTTGAATGTCTAATTAATGCTGTATTTTAAATCTTTTCAGGCTGTTAAAGGCATATTTTACTCTTTTTCAGGCAACCCTAAAAAGGATTCCTACTGTTAAGCCAGGTTCATTCAAAAGACTGGGGACACTACATATCCATTGGGTCCTCGGTAATTAAGAACATTATGATGAATTTTCTAAAATTGAAGCCTTGAATGTCTAAGTATGCTGTATTTTAAATCTTTTTCAGGCTTTTAAAGGCATGTTTTACTCCTTTTTGGGCTACTCTAAAAAGGAATCCTGATGTTATGCCAGCTTCCTTCCAAGACTGGGGGACACATCACATATCCGGTGTGTCCCTCAGGTAAAATCAGAGCATTCTGATGAAGGATTCTAAAATTAAGGCCTTAAAAGTAAATCTATATTGACATATATTCAGGCTGTTAAAGGCATATTTAACTCTCCTTCAGGCCACTCTAAAATTGATTCCTACTGTTAAGCCAGGTTCATTCAAACTCTGGGTTAGAAACTACATATCCATTGGGTCCTCAGGTAATTAAGGACCATTCTGATGTAGCATTTTAAAATTGAAGCCTTGAATGTCTAATTAATGCTGTATATTACTCTTTTTCAGGCTACTCTAAAAACAAATCCTGATGTTATGCCAGCTTCATTCCAAGACTTGGGAGGACATCACATATCCAGTGTGTCCCTCAGGTAATATAACAGCATTCTGATGAAGGATTCTAAAATGAAGGGCTTAAAAGTAAAGCTATATTGACATATATTCAGGCTGTTAAAGGCATATTTAACTCTCCTTCAGGCCACTCTAAAATTGATTCCTACTGTTAAGCCAGGTTCATTCAAACTCTGGGTTAGACACTACATATCCATTGGGTCACTCAGGTAATTAAGGACCATTCTGATGTAGGATTTTAAAATTGAAGCCTTGAATGTCTAATTAATGCTGTATTTTAAATCTTTTTCAGGCTGTTAAAGGCATATTTTACTCTTTTTCAGGCTACTCTAAAAAGGAATCCTGATGTTATGCCAGCTTCAATCCAAGACTGGGGGAGACATCACATATCCAGTGTGTCCCTCAGGTAATATCAGAGCATTCTGATGAAGGATTCTAAAATTAAGGGCTTAAAAGTAAAGCTATATTGACATATTTCAGGCTGTTAAAGGCATATTTTACTCTTTTTCAGGCAACTCTAACAACAAATCCTGATGTTATGCCAGCTTCATTCCAAGACTGGGGGAGACATCACATTTCCACTGTGTCCCTCAGGTAATATAAGAGCATTCTGATGAAGGATTCTAAAATTAAGGACTTTAAAGTAAAGCTATATTGACATATATTCAGGCTGTTAAAGGCATATTTAACTCTCCTTCAGGCCACTCTAAAATGGATTCCTACTGTTAAGCCAGGTTCATTCAAACTCTGGGTTAGACACTACATATCCATTGGGTCTCTCGGTAATTAAGGAACATTATGATGTAGCATTTTAAAATTGAAGCCTTGAATGTCTAAGTAATGCTGTATTTTAAATCTTTTTCAGGCTTTTAAAGGCATGTTTTACTCCTTTTCGGGCTACTCTAAAAAGGAATCCTGATGTTATGCCAGCTTCATTCCAAGACTGGGGACATCACATATCCAGTGTGTCCCTCAGGTAAATCAGAGCATTCTGATGAAGGATTCTAAAATTAAGGCCTTAAAAGTAAATCTATATTGACATATATTCAGGCTGTTAAAGGCATATTTAACTCTCCTTCAGGCCACTGTAAAATTGATTCCTACTGTTAAGCCAGGTTCATTCAAACTCTGGGTTAGAAACTACATATCCATTGGGTCACTCAGGTAATTAAGGACCATTCTGATGTAGCATTTTAAAATTGAAGCCTTGAATGTCTAATTAATGCTGTTTAAATCTTTTCAGGCTTTTTTAAAGGCATTTTTACTCCTTTTTCAGGCTACTCTAAAAACAAATCCTGATGTTATGCCAGCTTCATTCCAAGACTTGGGAGGACATCACATATCCAGTGTGTCCCCTCAGGTAATATAACAGCATTCTGATGAAAGATTCTAAAATGAAGGGCTTAAAAGTAAAGCTATATTGACATATATTCAGGCTGTTAAAGGCATATTTAACTCTCCTTCAGGCCACTCTAAAATTGATTCCTACTGTTAAGCCAGGTTCATTCAAACTCTGGGTTAGACACTACATATCCATTGGGTCACTCAGGTAATTAAGGACCATTCTGATGTAGGATTTTAAAATTGAAGCCTTGAATGTCTAATTAATGCTGTATTTTAAATCTTTTTCAGGCTGTTAAAGGCATATTTTACTCTTTTTCAGGCTACTCTAAAAAGGAATCCTGATGTTATGCCAGCTTCATTCCAAGACTGGGGGAGACATCACATATCCAGTGTGTCCTCAGGTAATATCAGAGCATTCTGATGAAGGATTCTAAAATTAAGGGCTTAAAAGTAAAGCTATATTGACATATATTCAGGCTGTTAAAGGCATATTTTACTCTTTTTCAGGCAACTCTAAAACAAATCCTGATGTTATGCCAGCTTCATTCCAAGACTGGGGGAGACATCACATTTCCACTGTGTCCCTCAGGTAATATAAGAGCATTCTGATGAAGGATTCTAAAATTAAGGACTTTAAAGTAAAGCTATATTGACATATATTCAGGCTGTTAAAGGCATATTTAACTCTCCTTCAGGCCACTCTAAAATGGATTCCTACTGTTAAGCCAGGTTCATTCAAACTCTGGGTTAGACACTACATATCCATTGGGTCACTCAGGTAATTAAGGAACATTCTGATGTAGGATTTTAAAATTGAAGCCTTGAATGTCTAATTAATGCTGTATTTTAAATCTTTTTCAGGCTACTCTAAAAACAAATCCTGATGTTATGCCAGCTTCATTCCAAGACTTGGGAGGACATCACATATCCAGTGTGTCCCTCAGGTAATATAACAGCATTCTGATGAAGGATTCTAAAATGAAGGGCTTAAAAGTAAAGCTATATTGACATATATTCAGGCTGTTAAAGGCATATTTAACTCTCCTTCAGGCCACTCTAAAATTGATTCCTACTGTTAAGCCAGGTTCATTCAAACTCTGGGTTAGACACTACATATCCATTGGGTCACTCAGGTAATTAAGGACCATTCTGATGTAGCATTTTAAAATTGAAGCCTTGAATGTCTAATTAATGCTGTATTTTAAATCTTTTTCAGGCTGTTAAAGGCATATTTTACTCTTTTCAGGCTACTCTAAAAGGAATCCTGATGTTATGCCAGCTTCATTCCAAGACTGGGGAGACATCACATATCCAGTGTGTCCCTCAGGTAATATCAGAGCATTCTGATGAAGGATTCTAAAATTAAGGGCTTAAAAGTAAAGCTATATTGACATATATTCAGGCTGTTAAAGGCATATTTTACTCTTTTCAGGCAACTCTAAAACAAATCCTGATGTTATGCCAGCTTCATTCAAGACTGTGGGTTAGACATCACATTTCCACTGTGTCCCTCAGGTAATATAAGAGCATTCTGATGAAGGATTTTAAAATTAAGGACTTTAAATGTAAAAGCTATATTGACATATATTCAGGCTGGTAAAGGCATATTTAACTCTCCTTCAGGCCACTCTAAATGGAAATCTACTGTTAAGCCAGGTTCATTCAAACTCTGGGTTAGACATCACATATCCATTGGTCCTCAGGTAATTAAGGAACATTCTGATGAGGATTTTAAATTTGAAGCCTTAATGTCTAATTAATGCTGTATTTTAAATCTTTTTCAGACTTTTAAAGGCATAATTTACTCCTTTTTCAGGCTACTCTAAAAGGAAACCTGATGTTATAGCCAGGTTCATTCCAAGACTGGGGTTAGACATCACATATCCAGTGTGTCCCTCAGGTAATATCAGAGCATTCTGATGAAGGATTCTAAAAATGAAGGGCTTAAAAGTAAAGCTATATTGACATATATTCAGGCTGTTAAAGGCATATTTTACTCTTTTTCAGGCAACTCTAAAACAAATCCTGATGTTATGCCAGCTTCATTCCAAGACTGGGGAGACATCACATATCCACTGTGTCCCTCAGGTAATATAAGAGCATTCTGATGAAGGATTCTAAAATGAAGGGCTTAAAAGTAAAAAGCTATATTGACATATATTCAGGCTGTTAAAGGCATATTTAACTTTTCAGGCTACTCTAAAATGGAATCACTGTTAAGCCAGGTTCATTCAAACTTGGGAGACATCACATATCCATTGGGTCCCTCAGGTAATTATGAACATTCTGATGTAGGATTTTAAAATTGAAGCCTTGAAAATTAATGCTGTATTTTAAATCTTTTCAGGCTGTTAAAGGCATATTTTACTCTTTTTCAGGCCACTCTAAAAAAGGATTCTACTGTTAAGCCAGGTTCATTCAAACTCTGGGTTAGACACTACATATCCATTGGGTCTCTCGGTAATTAAGGAACATTATGATGTAGCATTTTAAAATTGAAGCCTTGAATGTTAAGTAATGCTGTATTTTAAATCTTTTTTCAGGCTTTTAAAGGCATGTTTTTTTACTCCTTTTCGGGCTACTAAAAAAGGAATCCTGATGTTATGCCAGCCCTTCCAAGACTGGGGGACACATCACATATCCGGT
>JAEKDQ010000147.1:0-20869 GCA_026937815.1 Etheostoma perlongum | reverse complement strand
ATGGACAAATCTTTGCTCAGGTGGGGGCTGTGGTGGATCACTGCCGCGCTTTGTCTTCCTCTTGTTTGTTGTGAGATTTGTCTTGTCTTGCGTCCTTGGCTGAGGGAGGAAAGTATATGGCGCAGAAAGTATATAGGTTAGGTTAGAGATGAATAGCTTTACTCTTGGCTTGTTAAGGAAAAGTCCTTCTGCTTGTAAAAGATGTCTCCAGTCCCAGAAAATAATAAAATTATCAATAAACTGCAGAGAATGGACAGTGCATGCAGTTAAAAGCCATTTGTTCAGTGTCAACAGTGACTGTGTGTGTGTGTGTGTGTGTGTATATATATATATATATATATATATATATATATATATATATATACAGTGGGTACGGAAAGTATTCAGACCCCTTTAAATTTTTCACTCTTTGTTTCATTGCAGCCTTTTTCCAAAAATCAAGTTCATTTTATTTCTCAGTAATGTACACTCAGCAACCCATCTTGACAGAAAAAAACAGAAATTTAGAAATTTTTGCATATTTATTAAAAAACAAAAACAAGAAATATCACATGGTCATAAGTATTCAGACCCTTTGTTCAGTATTTAGTAGAAGCACCCTTTTGATCTAATACAGCCATGAGTCGTTTTGGGAAAGATGCAACAAGTTTCTCACATCTGGATTTGGGTATCCTCTGCCATTCCTCACTTGCAGATCCTCTCCCAGTTCTGTCAGGTTGGATGGTAAACGTTGGTGGACAGTCATTTTCAGGTCTCCAGAGATGCTCAATTGGGTTTAAGTCGGGCTGGCTGGGCCATTCCAAGAACAGGCCACAGAGTTGTTGTAAAGCCACTCCTTCGTTATTTTAGCGGTGTGCTTAACCCCGGTCATTGTCTTGTTGGAAGGTAAACCTTCGGCCCAGTCTGAGGTCCAGAGCACTCTGGAAAGGTTTTCGTCCAGGATATCCCTGTAATTGGCCGCATTCATCTTTCCCTCGATTGCAACCAGTCGTCCTGTCCCTGCAGCTGAAAACACCCCCCACAGCATGATGCTGCCACCATGCTTCACTGTTGAGACTGTATTGGACAGGTGATGAGCAGTGCCTGGTTTTCTCCACATATACAAAAGCTTTAGAATTAAGGCCAAAAAGTTCTATCTTGGTCTCATCAGACCAGAGAGTTTTTATTTATCACCATCTTGGAGTCCTTCAGGTGTTTTTAGCAAACTCCATGCGGGCTTTCATGTGTCTTGCACTGAGGAGAGGCTTCCTTCGGGCCACTCTGCATAAAGCCCCGACTGGTGGATTGCTGCAGTGATGGTTGACTTACTACAACTTTCTCCCATCTCCCGACTGCATCTCTGGAGCTTAGCCACAGTGACCATTGGGTTCTTCTTTGCCTCTCTCACAAGGCTCTTCTCCCCGATAGCTCAGTTTGGCCGGGCGGCCAGCTCTAGGAAGGGTTCTGGTCGTCCCAAACGTCTTCCATTTGAGGATTATGGAGGCCACTGTGCTCTTAGGAACCTTAAGTGCAGCAGAAATTTTTTGTAACCTTGACCAGATCTGTGCCTTGCCACAATTCTGTCTCTGAGCTCTTCAGGCAGTTCCTTTGACCTCATGATTGTCATTTGCTCTGACATGCACTGTGAGCTGTAAGGTCTTATATAGACAGGTGTGTGGCTTTCCTAATCAAGTCCAATCAGTATAATCAAACACAGCTGGACTCCAATGAATGATCAGAAGAAATAGACAGCACCTGAGTTACATATGAGGGTCACAAAGGGTCTGAATACATATGATGTGTGATATTTCAGTTGTTGTTTTTTTTTAATAAATATGCAAAAATTTCAAAATTTCTGTTTTTTTCTGTCAAGATGGGTTGCTGAGTGTACATTACTGAGAAATAAAATGAACTTTTTTGATTTTTGGAAAAAGGCTGCAATGAAACAAAGTACCCACTGTATATATGTATATGTACAGTGCCTTGCGAAAGTATTCGGCCCCCTTGAACTTTTCAACCTTTTGACACATTTCAGGCTTCAAACATAAAGATATAAAAAATTAATTTTTTGTGAAGAATCACCAACAAGTGGGACACAATTGTGAAGTGGAACAAAATCTATTGGATATTTGAAACTTTTTTAGCAAATAAAAACCTGAAAAGTGGTGCGTGCAAAATTATTGGGCCCCCTTGCGTTACTACTTTGTAGAGCCACCTTTTGCTGCGATTACAGCTGCAAGTCGCTTGGGGTATGTCTCTATCAGTTTTGCACATCGAGAGACTGAAATTCTTGCCCATTCTTCCTTGCAAAACAGCTCGAGCTCAGTGAGGTTGGATGGAGAGCGTTTGTGAACAGCAGTTTTCAGCTCTTTCCACAGATTCTCGATTGGATTCAGGTCTGGACTTTGACTTGGCCATTCTAACACCTGGATACGTTTATTTGTGAACCATTCCTTTGTAGATTTTGCTGTATGTTTGGGATCATTGTCCCAAACATACAGCATATTGAAGATAAATCTCCGTCCCAGTTTCAGGTCTTTTGCAGACTCCAACAGGTTTTCACCCAGAATGGTCCTGTATTTGGCTGCATCCATCTTCCCCTCAATTTTAACCATCTTCCCTGTCCCTGCTGAAGAAAAGCAGGCCCAAACCATGATGCTGCCACCACCATGTTTGACAGTGGGGATGGTGTGTTGAGGGTGATGAGCTGTGTTGCTTTTACGCCAAACATATCGTTTGCATTGTGGCCAAAAAGTTCTATTTTGGTTTCATCTGACCAGAGCACCTTCTTCCACATGTTTGGTGTGTCTCCCATTTGGCTTGTGGCAAACTTTAGACGAGACTTTTTATGGATATCTTTGAGAAATGGCTTTCTTATTTGCCACTCTTCCATAAAGGCCAGATTTGTGCAGTGTACGACTGATTGTTGTCCTATGGACAGACTCTCCCACCTCAGCTCTCTGCAGTTCTCTGCAGTTCATCCAGAGTGATCATGGGCCTCTTGGCTGCATCTCTGATCAGTCTTCTCCTTGTCTGAGCTGAAAGTTTAGAGGGACGGCCAGGTCTTGGTAGATTTGCAGTGGTCTGATACTCCTTCCATTTAAAAATGATCGCTTGCACAGTGCTCCTTGGGATGTTTAAAGCTTGGGAAATCTTTTTGTATCCAAATCCCGGCTTTAAACTTCTCCACAACAGTATTACGGACCTGCCTGGTGTGTTCCTTGGTCTTCATGATGCTCTCTGCGCTTTCAACAGAACCCTGAGACTATCACAGAGCAGGTGCATTTATACAGAGACTTGATCACACACAGGTGGATTCTATTTATCACCATCAGTCATTTAGGACAACATTGGATCATTCAGAGATCCTCGCTGACCTTCTGGAGTGAGTTTGCTGCACTGAAAGTAAAGGGGCCGAATAATTTTGCACGCACCACTTTTCAGTTTTTTATTTGCTAAAAAAGTTTAAAATATCCAATAGATTTCGTTCCACTTCACAATTGTGTCCCACTTGTTGGTGATTCCTCACAAAAAATAAAAAATTTTAAAATCTTTATGTTTGAAGCCTGAAATGTGTCAAAAGGTTGAAAAGTTCAAGGGGGCCGAATACTTTCGCAAGGCACTGTAGTATGTATGTACAGTGAGGAAAATAAGTATTTGAACACCCTGCTGCAAGTTCTCCCACTTACAAATCATGGAGGGGTCTGAAATTGTCATTGTAGGTGCATGTCCACTGTGAGAGACATAATCCCAAAAAAATAATCCAGAAATCACAATGTATGATTTCTAACTATTTATTTGTATGATACAGGTGCAAATAAGTATTTGACCTAAACCCAATAGAAAATCTTTGGAGGGAGCTCAAATTCTGTGTTTCTCAGCGACAGCCCAGAAACCTGACTGATCTAGAGAAGATCTGTGTGGAGGAGTGGGCCAAAATCCCTTCTGCAGTGTGTGCAAACCTGGTGAAAAACTACAAGAAACGTTTGATCTCTGTAATTGCAAACAAAGGCTACTGTACCAAATATTAACATTGATTTTCTCAGGTGTTCAAATACTTATTTGCAGCTGTATCATAGAAATAAATAGTTTATATTAGTATTAAATATATATTAAATTAGATTAGATTAGATTCAACTTTATCATCATCATCATCATCATCACTTTATTTATAAAGCGCTTTCACATCAGCAGTAGCTGAACAAAGTGCTGTACATGAAGGCAACAAACAAACTAACAGTCACAAAATAATGAACAGGGGGTGAAAATCTACCCAATAACACTATATAAAAACAGATGGGATCAAGTCTCAGTTTGGGTTGAAAGCCAAAGTGTAGAAGTGAGTTTTAAGAAGAGTTTTAAAAATCGTTACTGAGGAAGCCTGACGAATGGTCAAAGGTAGGGCATTCCATAACTTAGGAGCACAAACAGAAAAGGCCCGGTCCCCTCTAAGCTTCCGCTTGGATCCGGGGACGACCAGGAGCAACTGGTCAGCTGACCGGAGTGACCGGGAGGGAGTGTAGCGGTTGAGCAGCTGAGTTAAATAAGACGGGGCAAGACCGTTTAAAGCTTTAAAAGTAAACAAGAGGATTTTAAAATGGACTCTAAAGTGCACAGGCAGCCAGTGAAGTGAAGCCAGGACGGGAGTAATGTGTTCTCTCTTCCGGGTCCCAGTCAGAACCCGTGCAGCAGCATTCTGGACTAGCTGTAGCCGTGCGATACTACTTTAATACTTTGTAGAGCCACCTTTTGCTGGGATTACAGCTGCAAGTCGCTTGGGGTCTCTATCAGTTTTGCAGTTTCTTCACAAAAAATAAAAATTTTATTTGTTTGAAATTTTTTGTTTGAAGCCTGAAATGTGTCAAAAGGTTGAAAAGTTCAAGGGGGCCGAATACTTTCGCAAGGTACTGTATGTGTATATGTATATACAATACTGGGATGAGGATCAGCACCTCTATATCTGAGGCCATGGTTCTCAGCAGGAAACCGATGGAGTGCTTTCTTCGGGTAGGGAATGAGTCCTTACCCCAAGTGAAGGAGTATAAGTCTTGTTCGCGAGTGAGGGGACCATGGAGCGTGAGATTGGTCGGAGAATCGGAGCAGCGGGTGCGGTATTACATTCTGTTTATCGCACCGTTGTGACGAAAAGGGAGCTGAGCCTGAAGGCAAAGCTCTCGATGTACCGGGCAATTTTCGTTCCTACCCTTACCGATGGTCATGAAGGCTGGGTTATGACCGAAAGAACGAGATCAAGGGTACAAGCAGCCAAAATGGGTTTCCTCAGGAGGGTGGCTGGCGTTTCCCTTAGAGATAGGGTGAGAAGCTCAGTCATCCGAGAGGAGCTCGGAGTAGAGCCGCTGCTCCTTCGCGTCGAAAGCCAGTTGAGGTGGTTCGGGCATCTGATAAGGATGCCTCCTGGGCGCCTCCCTAGGGAGGTGTTCCAGGCATGTCCAGCTGGGAGGAGGCCTTGGGGAAGACCCAGGACTAGGTGGAGAGATTATATCTCCAACCTGGCCTGGGAACGCCTAGGGATCCCCCAGTCGGAGCTGGTTGATGTGGCTCGGGAAAGGGAAGTTTGGGGTCCCCTACTGGAGCTGCTGCCCCCGCAACCCGATACCGGATAAGCGGATGAAGATGGATGGATGTATATACAATATATATGTATGTATATATAGTATATACTGTATGTATATATAGTATATACTGTATGTATATATATATATATATACATACAGTATATATACATATATGTGTATATATATATATGAAATGACCGGCCGACCGCACTCCCAGACCCTGACCGGCCGACCCTCCCAGACCCTCCCAGACCCTGACCGGCCGACCGCACTCCCAGACCCTGACCGGCCGACCACACTCCCAGACCCTGACTGGCCGACCGCCCCCTGACTCTGACCCGACCGGCCGACCAAACCCCCTGACCCAGACGGTCCGACCAAACCCCCTGACCCAAACCGTCCGACCAAACCCCCTGACCCAGACCGTCCAACCAGACTTCCAGGCCGACCTACCAGCCCCCATGACCCCGACCAGAGGCCCAGCACCTCTGACCCCCAGCTGGCACTCAGTGGCCCTGACCCCCGGCCGACGGCCAATGTTTGTGGTCCTCGGGTGGCGGTTAGCGCCCCAGACCCCCAGCCGGTGTCTGGGTCTCTGCCCTCCCTGGGCACTGGCTCCCGGGGTCCCTCTGGCTTCAGGCCTAGGGGTTCTCCGGAACCCAGTCCCCCCACATCCAGTTCCCGGGCTTCCTCCAGCCCTGGTCCCCGGGGCCCCCCTCTGGGTTCCCCGGGTCCCGGGTTCTCAGGAATTCCGGCCCCCCATGTTTTGGGTCCCCTGAGTCCTGGTATCCCTGGTCTTGTGTCCGTCCCTGTCTCTGTGCTTGTCCCCGTCACTGTGTCTGTTCCTGTCCCTGTCTCTGTGCCTGTTCGTGTCCCTGTCCCCGTGCTTGTCCCTGTGCCCTTGTCTGTCCCTGTGCTTGTCTCAGTCCCCGTGTTTGTCTCTGTCCCAGTGTTTGTCCCTGTCCTGGTCACTGTCTCTGTCCCTGTCTCCGTTCCTGTTCCCATTTTTCTTCCTTTCCCTACGTCCGCCCCATCCAAATTGGTCCCTAAACCCGATCCGTCTGTAATCACGTCGTCTTCACCCGTCCCATCTCAGTCTGTCCCGTCCACGTCTATCCCACCTGTTCAGTCCGAGCTAATCCTGCCCCTCCGGGAGTTCCCTCGTGCGCCCCTCCGTGGGCCTTTCCGCGTCCCTCGTGCGCCCCTCCGTGGGCTTTTCCGCGTCCCTCGTGCGCCCCTGCGTGGGCTTTTTGCCTCCTTGTGTCTCTGTACCTCTCTCCCTGTGTGCGTGTGTTTCCCACCTTCTGTCCCTCTTTTCCTGTGTTTATATTGTTGTGTCCCAGTCCCCTTCTCCCCTCTGTCTCATTCGGTCCCTGTCTGGCTTTCTGTGTCCCGTCTTCTCCCTCGTTTTGTCTCTCTGCCCCACTCATCCGGCCTCTCTGTGTGTCCCTTTTGCTCTCTTTCGGTCCCGCTGTCTGGGTCGCTTTGCCTCCCTCTCCGTCCGTCCGGTCTCTCAGTGTGTCCCTCTCCATCTGTCCCTTTCGCTTTGTTTTTTCTGCTTGGTTGTGTGGGTGTCTCTCGTTTTCCTTGTGTCTGTCCTGCTCTCCGGGTTCCGGTCCCTTTTTCTGCTTGTTTGTGTGGGTGGCTCTCCAGGCTCCCTTTCGCTCTCTCTGCCTTCCCCTGGTACCTTCTCTGCTCCCTTTCTCTTGCCCCTCTCCTCCAATCCCTCGCTTGTCTCCGTCCTAGCCCCGTCCCTTTACTTGTCCCCATTGCTCTGTCTCTTTTGTTCCCTGTGTCTGTCTGTCTTGCTCTCTGTGTCCCTGTCTGTCTCTGTCTGTGTATATTTGACGTTCTGTCTCTTTTCCCCTTCCTGTCAGCCTTGCTCTCTGTGCCTCTCCCTCTCGGTCACTGTGTCTGTCTGTCTTGCTCCCTCTTTGCCTGTCTGGCTCTCTGCGTTTTTTCATCTCTTTCTCTCTCTTTGTCTCCCTCTCCCTCTTCATTGTCTCTCCGTCTCTCCCTTTCTCTGTCGGTTTTGTTCTCCGGCCTGGTGTCTTATCCCCTCTGTCTTTTTCGTTCCCTGTGTCTGTCGGTCTGTCTTGTCCTCTGTGTCTCTCTCTCTCGTTCGATTTTGTTGTCTGTTTCTCTCTGTGTCCCGCTCGCTGTCTCCCTGTGTCCCTACCCTTTATCTCTCCTCGGTTTTCTCTCCTCTGGTCCCTCGCTCGCTACCAGTCTCAGGCCCTTGTCCTGGACTTCCCTGTGCCCGCCATTGGTGTCTTTTCTTCGTCTGGTCCCTTGTCCCATCCCTTTTCAGCTCGTTGCCTTTCCTCCCACGTCCTCTGGCCTCCGTCCTGTCTCCTCTTACGCTTTCCTCGCCTCCTCCGTCTCCCTGTCTCTTCCACTTCGCCTCTCTCGGCTCCTCCTCTTTCTTGCCGTTTCCTCTCCCTGTCGTCCCTCTCTTGCTCCCTCCTTCTCAGTCGCTCCCTCCTTCCGGTCCCTCTCTCGCTCCCTCCTTCCAGTCCCTCTCTCCCTCCCTCCTTCCAGTCCCTCTCTCGCTCCCTCCTTCCAGTCCCTCCCTCCTTCCTGTCCCTCTCTCGCTCCCTCCTTCCAGTCCCTCTCTCACTCCCTCCTTCCGGTCGCTCCCCCCTTACAGTCCCTCTCTCCTTCCCGGTCCCTCCCTCCTTCTCGGTCCCTCGCTCGTTCCCTTCCTTGTTCCTTGTTCCGGCTCCCCTTTGTCTTTGTCCCCCGTGCTCCCTGTTTGCATCTGGCCCTGGTGCCTTTGGCCCCCTAGTTTCCCCGTCCCTCTGTCCCCTCCTTCCCAGTGTCTTCCGCCCTCTCTGGGTTGTTTTTTGTTCTCTTTTGGTTTTTGTTTGGGTTTGACATCTGGGATCTGTCTTTGGGGGGGGGTTCTGTTATGGTTTGGGGTTTTGTTTGGGTTCATTTTCCCCTTTTCTTTGGCCTCCTTGTGTTTCTGTCCTTGTTTTCTCTCTGGTCTCATGTTGCTGGTCTTGTCTTGTGTTTCCCTGTGCCTTTTTTGTTCTACTTCCTGTTGTATTTTCTAATGGTTTGGTTTCCTGTCTTGTCTTGTCTTGTCTAGCTTTGCTTTGTTTGTCTGATTGTCCAGCCCCGCCCTGATGTGCTGCACCTGACGTCTCACCTGTTCCCCGTTACCTCATTACCTCATGTATTTAACCCCTGTGTTCCCTTTGTCTCTTGTTAGATCCTTCTTGTTTCGCTGCCTGTCAACACCTCTTCCTTGTGCCAGCTCCTGTTGTCTCCTCTTCTCGTTTTGCCTGGTTGCCGTCCCCTGTGTATCTTCCAGCCCTCGTGCTCCGGTTTTTGTTCCTCCCTGGCTCCCTGTGTTTTTGGTGTTCTTGGACTCTGTTGCAGCTTGTTTTCCTTCAATAAACCCTTTTTTGCCTTCTTACCGCTACTGCGTTTGGGTCCTCCTTCCATCCCACAACACCTTAGTATCTGTTCTGACTGCACCTTATTCTCTAACTGACTATTTTACTTTAAATACGGATATTTATACTTTTAAAACTCAACTTTTCCACAGGGTTTTTAATTGTTTCTGTGCTGTATTCTTTTAAGCTGTGAACTTTGCACGGAATTTGTACTACAGTGTACTGTGGTATGACAATAAAGAAATCAATCTTAATTTAACTGACCAGCACAAGACTTAAGGACTGGAACACTGGTGCTGTCAGGGCCAGGACTTTTCCTAACCTTAGTTTGTTAAAATAACGATTCGACCTTAGATTCATCTATATCAAAAACAGAGGAATTACCGATGACTGATTTTCTGTTGTGTTAAAATAAATAAACACAAAATACCTTACAAATACCTTAATTAGATATAAGAATGCCTTCATTTTATGCTACATTACTTATGCAAGTTGTAAAAACTCTGAACAAATCTGTTTTAATTGGTACCATAGATTGGTGTAATATCTCGTTACACTGTTTTCCTCCCTAAAGATTTATCTGAGTGAACCTACCTTGAACCACTCCTCCTTTCCTCTATCTTTCCACTCTCACATCATCTAACTTAATGGAGCGATTGTTAGGAAATATAAATATATTCTTGTGTCTCGTTAAACCTTTAGAACATTGTAAACTGAACCATGCTTCGTGTTGCTTTATTACAATCATGCATTTTATGTATATAGCACAATTTTCAGACACTTTATAGAGTTAGAAAAACCCTTCTGATCATTACTTATTTTAGCGCTGCTTGTTTGCACTTCATTTTTTGCAACTCAGCATGTTATATGTTTTTGTCTGAAAGCCTTTTCTTCCTTGGATTATAGCAAGTCACACTATGCACTCCTGTGTCTGGCTGGAGAAATTGGAATCTCCTCAGATGTAGATAAGTGACACGTGATGTGACAAGGACGGAAGAAAAGGAATAACTAGGAAGGTGGGAGGTCGACAGAGGTGGGAGGTAACAGTACAATTATCCTTCACAGCACCAATTTGTTTTTTGTTGCAGAATCATTTCTGATACAATTCCAGTTTATCCAAAGATATTTTATTGCTTCTCATTTGCACAGAAATGTGTTGGTTTTAATCATTGGGTTCATAACACCAGCAATTTTGAGAACAATCTGTAATAATTTTATTAAAATAAAGGCAATGATTTAGACTGATTAGGAACCTTTACAGAGGCGAACATGTTTCATAAGCCCTTAACATCAATTGGAAAGTTAAGACAGTAACCAGTTACAGAGAGAGTGTAAAAGAAGAAAAGTACGGACCAAAAAAAACAAAACAGAACTGTAAACAGTGATGTTAAGTTGATCATATAATTTGTGTGACTGGGCAGTGCTCTGGCTCATCCAGGAACAGTGTCTGGAACATATGGTTGTAGAAGGAGGGGTGGTAGAGGCAGGCCCTAGCACAGTCTGGGCTGAAGTTCAACTCCAGGATCTGAGGCTGCATCACTCGCTCACCTGACCCAGGATCAAAACACACACACAATAAATGAACAATGGTTAGAATACACAGAACTGATATCTGGAAATGTGTCGAAGAGACTTCACTAATGACCCATTTAGATGTCTTCAGATTAGATGCACCTTTATTCAGATAGATAACATACTCACTTGATCATAACCAGATAGGGCACAGACCAGTTTCTCACTGAACAATAACTTAACACACTGCTTTATACTGTGTGGCCTCCAGAAAAATAACAAAATACATTTACTCACGTTACTGTAGTTTTGTTGTGTATTTTTCAAGTGGTTATTAAAATCTGTATTTTAAGATGTACTTGATTACGTTTTGAATGAAGTAACATAAGCTACTACAGCAGCCATCTTGAAATGCATTCTGGTATTTAGCATTTAGCACATATAGCGCAAAAACCCACCCCCTGCATCTCTACTCACATTTTCAGTGCACTGTTTCAGTGCACAGACTTTTAACCATCACTCCTCAGTGAACTGCCTCTTAGTCTGAGATCTTTTTCTAGTTAAAGAGCCAGTTTTCATTATGGAGTTTCTAGGTTTTTTTAGGAGTTTGCTCACATTAATACAAGAAAAGAAATAGCATTAATTCAGTAAGAAGGTGAATATATACTGTCAAGTGAGTTGAGATCACGCCACCCAGACAGGGAGTATCATGGGTTGAGCAGGTACTTTCCAGAAGTGTATTGTAGCAATCCTGGGCTGATGGGTACTTTCCTAGCTAGATGACAAATGCTATCCGTGACTGTGGGGTACTTTTCCGACTGAATGGTATGATATTAGGTAATCACGTATTTCTAGAAATGTATTGATTAACTAACAGAGATAAAAAGTAATTCCCAGAAATGATGTGTGATTAACTAACAAAAAGTACTTTTCAGATATAATGATGGAAGCACTGAATAACATGTATTTTCTAGTAACAAGAGTTAATTAACTGAATAATATGTATTGTCTAAACATAATGGTTGAAGCCTAGAGGAGTTTTCAAAAGGAATGTGTAACTAAAAGCTAAAGATTAATTATTAAGAGATGAAATGTGGAGATTCAATGTGAATGTGTGAAGCTGTGGAAGGGAGTAACTGGACAAACAAGTTGGGACATGTTCGACTTGCGATGTAATGATGTTGAGCAATAACTGGCGGGAAGCCGGGGTGGACCGTAGGAACATGCATGAGTCATAGGAAGTAGCCAATGAGGTTTTTGTGTCAAACAGTATAAAAGACAGAGATAGTCAAAGATCGGGGTTATTCCTCGGCAGTTCTCGGAGGTTGCGGGACTGGAAGAAACCTTCAGACCCTATACAGCATATTAGGTATAAATTCATTGCTAATTTTTGTCTAGCACTAGCAACCCGTAGGACAACGTATGTAGGACACTGGCTAAATGAATACATCTAATTAGCTCATACGGCTACTTAGGTGTGTAGAAGCTAGCTGCTAGTCTGGGCTGTGTAAATGGGAAAGGGAGAGCTCAGTTTTTATGGAGAGGATTGTAGCATGAAATGTCATGTGTGACATGTGTTATGTTGTTATTACATGTGTATACATTTGTATGGATATTTAAACATTTGTATAGCTTTTTCTTTAATTAAAAACTAAATAGTTTTGGTTTTATGACCTCTTGATCTATTTTCACTACACGGGAGAGACCCCCCTTATTACTTTTAATTGAGTATTTTTAGATAGGTATTTTTACTTGCATTTGAGTAATATTTTATCAAAGTATTGGTACTATTACTTGAGACAACCATATTTCCCCAAATCATACATGTTCAGACTTGTTGCTCCCTTTGTTGTGGTATGCACTGAAAAGGCCAGTCAGTTCCTAATGCATGGGCAGCCTTTCCATATCCAGTTCACATTATACAAGCAAGATCTAACCACAGAACTCCTCACCCTATCCCACCCTTTGTTGTTGTTTTGAATGTCACAAACTGCACTCCAACCATTAAAAAAGAAAGTTGCCAGTCATAGAAATAGCTTGAGTGCTTTAGGGTGTGGATTGATATGACACTCTGTAACCAGAGAACCAAAAAGAGAAACTCAAACAGGAGGACAATAATCCACTGAAGGCCCAAAGGAGTTCTTTATGACAATGGAAGTTTCTTACCCCAGGGCAAAGTAAGTAACATACCTTACACTTTACCAGATAACTTAAATTTGAATGTATTCTATACCTCTAAAGGAACAAAGGTTGGGTGTACGGGGAAAAGTCCATATCGGCATAGTATAAGGCTGAATCTCATTTCTCTATCTTACCCCTACCCCTTACCCCTTCCCCCTTCCCCTTGGTTTTGCGCGTTCACGCGGGACCTAGTGCTGTCCCAATTCTTATTACGACCGAGGGGAAGGGGATAGATCAAGGGGTGTATACCATAGACATAATAAAGAGTAGACGCCGCATCGACCGCTACTGCCTATTGGCGCTGACGAGATTTGGGGCCGCCATCTTGGACCGGTCACCCGCTTCACTCAGTGTAATGTGTTTGGCAGGTGCAATGAGCTGTCAGCGCGTTTAATTAATCAATCTCACTGAATACCCATCTGATTTTCATGTTTTTTTTTTGCTACAAAGGTCATACATGTAGCTATGATACAGGACACATGATTAGGCGTATTTTAATATTCATAGTGTGCTTAACAGTAATAGAATATTCTGATATGATATAAATTCACCAGACGTCCGAGATCAAAACTGGAAACATAATCCCCGAAAAGGGAGAGCAACGGGGATATTTCCAGTTTGACTATAAATCTGATTGAAAAAGCTAATGTGTCTTTAAAAAAAAAGAACAAGGACAGAGTTAGTTTTTTCTTCTGTATTTAGTCAAGGGACAAAAACGGGGGACTGTCCCCTAAATCCGAGGACGTCTGGTCACCCTAGACCAGACATCCTCGGTATATCTATCATTTGTAAATGATAGACATCCTCGGTATATCTATCATTTGTAAATGATAGGTATTTGCAAAATACCCCTACATCACATATATGATGTAGGCTATAATAGGTATAAATACCTATTATGAAAAAATAATTTGCACACACATTATAAATATGATAGGAAGAAGAAACAGATAGTGACCGTAAAGTCAGATATTTAAGTACAAGAAACAATATGATTATATTATTAGAGTCTACTTGAAGCTTTTTATATTTGTCACGCACGCAAACACACACACACGCACAGTACTACCACGTTGTTCTGCATCAATTGCCTCCCAGACCTTGACATTTAGCAGCCCCACTCCCAACACACACACACACACACACACACTAGGGTTGTACAACATTGACAAAATGTGATATTGCAACATCGATATGAATTCCAATATTTTTAAACATATATAAAATTACAAAATAGATTCATAACAAATTAAACAAGTTTTCTTACAACACAAGGTTTATTTTAACTGAAAGTTATATTGGACTGGTCCAACATGAATAACGAAGGACCATGTCTACAGAACAGGACGGGTTCTACTGGTTGGACAGTATAAAATACATCAATAAAGTTAACAGGACAGCTCAACAAAATAAACTAAATATTGCATACTTATTGCAGACTTTACTGGTATATTTGATAAAATATGACCAGCTGTCTCAGCTCTTATTACATAAGTATTTGGACAGATACACCTCTTTTATGTTGTGTTGACTCTGTACTCAAGCACATTGCTATTGAAAAGACTATATAATTATATATATCTCTATCTATCTATCTATCTTATAAGAGTAACGTGCAAGTCTTATCAAACAAATCCCAACTACACCAGAGACAATCCCAATGTAATAACAACACAAGCATACATTAGTGCTGCTTTTGGAACTTAACTTATGTAGCAAATTTCAAAACACAGATAGGCCTACAAAATGCTTCACAGAACCCAAAGTGAAAGAGATAAGATTAAAAAAAATCCGCCGATCTGAGCAGGAATATGCTGCACAGTGCTCTGGCATCTTGTATCTTCTGCTGCCAAGTAACGAGTATGACCGGTCCAAGATGGCGGCTGGATTTCTCGCGCTCAGCAGCCAATGCGGCGTCTACTCTTTATTATGTCTATGGTGTATACCGCTAGAAACCAAGTGTGGACGCGACCTCACTTGTAAACACACACGTAACAACAATGGCTGCCGCTTCGACCAGAGAGACACATAAATGTAAGTATTTTCGGCTTAAATAATTGATTCAAAAGTTACGACAGTCTTGTTTTGTGGTCTATACAGTCCTGTACATGTATACTTGCAACCATGTTCCTAACTGAAACTTTTTAAAAATCGCTAGCTTGCAATGCTAACGCTAATCGCTAACGCTAACCGCTAACGTTGATTTGAACAACAGTCCCCATTTCTCTGCCTTGAATGGACTGTATACATCGCATAGACTGTATATACATATTAATATTAACAGTCTATGATACATCATACGTGCTTTACATATACCGCCCTGTATCACACAGGAGGACACAGCAGCTCACAGCAGCTGATCCACTTTGGGGCTGAAAACGAGCAGAAGTTTCTAATTCATATGTTCATGTTGAACCCATTCATTATTGTTATCATTTGTAATTAATTCATGTTCATGCACTTGTATATTGTTGTTGGTTTTGATATGGGACACTGATGAAATGTGAGACCAACAGGCATCAGACTGGTCTGGAATATCAGAACAGCTGTAGTTAATTTGTTTGTGGTCTTGTGTGTTTTTTAGTTTTACACATATGAGTGCCTTTTTATGTGTGTGACATGTTAGTTATTATCATTTTATATAATGTTTTTGCCTGTTATGTTTAATGTATTGGCAATAAAGACAGATTTTTGTTAAAATGTTTTTCTGAACATCAATGACATTCAAAACGGTGATAACTTAAACAGATATACAACACACCATGTATACAGGGTGTGTATATGTATGTATACATGATACATGTATATGCACATGTATTGCATCTTGAAGTTTGTGATCAATACTGTATGGTCATGTAACCAAGTGGTGTCCCATTTCATAGGGGTATGTTTTCCCACCCCCTTACCCCTTGGTTTCAAGGGCCTAGGGGTAAGGGGTAGGGGTGAGATGGAGAAATGGGATTCAGCCTTAGTGTCTGAAAGCTAGAGTCCTGGTTTAGCATGGAAGGACACTGAGTGTGACAGAGCCTCCCAGACTGGCGAACTGAGATTGTTTCCGGTCACCGGTGTTAGGTTTTTTTCAAAACTAACATTGCGTTCAGTCGGATCTCTGAGGAAGGAGGCTGAGGGTCAAATTGGGAATTAAGAACAGGTTTATTGCAACAGCACGATGAGGATGATAAGACAAAGACAAAGACAGACAAACATAATAACACTGCAGCTGACAGCGGACTGGATCCATGCTTCCCCATGATGGAGTCACGTGAAACCAGTCTCGAAAATTCCTAAATCACACAGTTTTATCCCCTGCACCTTGGGGCGGTTCCTTTTTACCTGGCACAGTCAAATCTATTCTCATTGGTCCGCCGTTGTCATGACAGCATGCCGAGGGCATCTTCGCAGTACAATGAGAATAAACATGCCGCAAAACTCTGCCCCTTTGGGGGTCGCTTTTGGTTGCAAAACAAAAAGTTCTGTTGTTTAAATGTGAAACTTTAACATCAACAGTTTAATTAGCATTGTATTGTCTTAGCCCAGACCAAGACCCCAGGGGACAGGAGACAGAAGGCCACCTTTTTGTTGTTGTAGCAGGAAGCTCCTTTGCATATGTTAAATGCCAGACTTGACCAGATCAATTCTTTACAGTCAGAGAAACAGAGGGGGGGAATGGGGGCCAGAGACATGCATATTTCTCTAACCTGGCTTCTTCAGACATTTTAACTTTTTAAAACTCAACACCGGTTAATAAATGGTTAACATTTAATTTCATTGTGCTTTCTTTTGGAAGGATGGCTGCCAAAATTAACTAAGGTGCAGTAAACGCTAGCTATCAGTTAACAAAAGTGTTTTAGCGGCTGGCGTCAGGTGTGTGCCGCAGTATTTGTTTGTGTGTGTGTGTGTCAGACCGCCCTCGCAAAGCTCTGACGTGCAGACACCAGAGGAACAGAAGAAAGTAGCTGTGCCTTCACCAAAATGAAGACTGAAAAACAAAACTATTTTGGTACAATTAATTACTCACCATGTGGCCAATAGCCCTCTCCGATTTACTCGCCAATGGAAAATTGACCCACATTTGGAGACTGGTGAGCGTTAATTTCTCACCCTGAGTAATGGGCTCTGAAACATTTTGGGTTCAGGCTCCAAGTAATGCTACTGTAGATGCTTCTTTACCATGCTGATGAAATAGGCTTAGGATGAAATAGACAGATAAATAGGGAGTTTGGCTAAAACAATATTTTCATTCATTTTGAATGGGGGTAGTGCATTTGGGCTATGGCGATGGGGGGCTGCAGGAAAAAAAACTTAGCGGCATACACCGAGAAGTTGAGCCAAAATCATCTTTTGGAGAAAATGAATTGTGTTACCCGTGATCAGACTTAGCAGTCCGGTGAACCTCAGTGCCTCAAACGCTGCAACAAGTAAGTTAAAAACACTTTGAGGGGGGAAAACAACTACATTTTTCTTGCAACAACCTCCAGCACAAAGATCAGTCTCTCCATCTCCCTTTCTTTCTCTCTCTCAAAGAACAAATGCTTACCATTTTGCCCAGTGCTCCACTTCAGCATGAGGTCTACGGCATAGATGGCTCGGGATGATGGGTATGAACCTATACCATAAGGAGCCGGCCGAGACGAGGCTGCCTGGAAGAGCTCCTTGAACGCGCAAAATATCTCTGCCTGTGAGAGGTAGGGGAAGGAAGGAAAGTGTTAGGAAAGTGCACAACAAAAACAACTGTATCATCACATATTGGGACATACAAATCCTTATTGCTGCATTATTGAGTGACTTTTGATCGCGGCAAAAACATTTCATTAGGAACTAAAATAAAGACAGATATTGTACTACTCACACTCACTCTGATTACCATGACAGAAGGGAAAAGACAACAGAAGAAAGGGATGTAATTAAAAAAAGACCTGAACACGAGAAAACACCAGAAATAAGCCCTTTGAAACAACATAACCTGGGCTTGACATTGTGAGGCTTGGGACACGCTGGATGGTAAGCAGCCTGATGTACAACAGAACTGCTCATCCCGACACAGAAAGACACTAAGAGCTCAGTTTGTAATGAGTTAAAGGCAGGTATTTGATCCTTGTTCAAAGGACCAAGAGTTTACACTTACTTCTACCTCCTTCCATGGATACTGTGGGTACTGCTTCACAAACGTGGGGATGAACTCATCGTAGTGCACCTAGAGACAGAGATTCAAATTCTGATTACCAGACTTATAAGAACTGCACCTTCATGAAAAACAAATGTATTTATGTGGTACTTATTTTGTTTGTGCTAAAAGTAAGAGTCTCTCTTCATCTGAGTGCTACACTCCTAACTGCAAACATTCGGACCAGCCGTGGAATGTAACTGTGGTGCCTGCCAGAGTGGAGAAGCTGGTGAGATGGGTCTGTTGTAATGTTTCCTACCCGTTCCTGACTCTGGAAGAATATACAGTAAGTGTGGATTGTGGGCAGGTTAGCGCCGATGGTTTCTGCAGTGCTGCTTGTCTGCAGTCTGTTCCTGTCCTTCATGGTGGTCAATTCAAACCACACAGTGATGGATGTGCAGAGAACCAACTGGATGGTGTTGATGTTGGGCGCCCACTTCATGTCCTGAGGGTTCATGGATTTCAAAACCAGAAGGATTCCACAGCAAAACCCAGTTCTATTGAGGTATGTTAATGGGGAAGTGATGGGGACTCGTCCCTAAAGTCCATTGTCATCGCCACAGTTTTAAGACCATTTAGGTGTTGTCCTGACCACACCAGAGGGCCTGGTCTGTATGCAGACTCGTCACCTTCCCAGATGATGGAGATGACTGATTACTTAGCAGACAGGTCTTCTGAGGTGCAGTTGTTGGTGAAGGGAGAAGAGCTTTGGGGGAGGACATACATCCCTGGGGGCCAGTTGTGATGGTCTGGATGTGTGTATTTTGAGAGTTCTTTGCTGAGGTTTTGCTTTGTTTATGTCATCAAGTGAGCAGTCTGATGTTTTCTGTTGACATTAGTTATCAGTTAAGTGCTGTAACACTTCACTATCACAGGCCTGAAGGATGTTACATCCACCAGAGCAAAGGAGGAAAACTCCCGTGGTGGAAAAAAAAGGTTTGCAGTTAACTTAAAAGTTTCTAGATGAGGACTGCATGATTTTTACATTTCTCTGATCCTTCTCCTGATTGGTTCTGTGGCACATAGAATATTTTGAGGTGATTTACTGTCATGGTTTGCACCTCAGGGCCCCCATACGAAGCAATAGAGACAATGTTATTAAAAGGCCAGAGCGGTTATGAACCAGCTTTTTAAGAATAGTTTGTTAAAAAAACAAACACCTGCACCCCAGATTTATCCCACATCATAAATTTGCATGTGTTTTAACATCTGTGATAGCTTACTGTAATGCACACACCACTGCCAACTTGAGCTGCAGAATAGCTCAGGCTGCCTGCCGGGCATGGACAATTGTCAAAAAACCGGACGTGGCGTGCACGGAAAGGATTTTGAAAAAGCACAAGGCCACTGCACGCCAATGGCGGTATAACTTACATACTATAACGCGAATTTTATCCCCAGCGTCTGTTCGAGTCATGTTCCACACAGGATTGAAGAAAAACGCTGCTTTTTGTGTTCAACCCAGCTCACTGCGACCCAATACATTGTCACTTTAGCTTTTTTTAGAAACAGAAATATTCCTTAATATAACTTTATGCTTCTGATATACTAAGAAGAGCGAGAAGAAGTTGGCAGAATTTAATTGTTTATGTTGGTTGCAAATTAACATTTATTTTGGACATGTTCGTTACCTCGTTACCTGTGGCTATATATGTCCCTTAGTTTGAACTTGAGCAGTTGTGTTTTACTGAACTTCAAAGCAATCGCCAAATTTTCATTGGTAACAGGTGTGAACAGGCAGTCTGTTATCTGCAGGCGGCCTGTTTAGAGACAGCAGGTGCTGTCAGTTTTAGAGCCCTAAAACCCTGCTTTTTCAAAGTTAATTACACATTTATTGGCACATCATTAAGCCCAGCAGGGTTTTTAGTTTCATGATCAATTTGGTCCATCGATAGAAAAAGACCCCTAGGGACCAGCCCGTGTTCTTTTCTGACCAGAGACATGACCAATACAAGATGAGCTTAGGATGACCTGACAGGAAAACAACAATAAAAGGTACCTGCTTAAGCTCCACACCATCTGCATAGTTCATGACTGTGAGAAGTGCTTTGGTAATCATCAAAATGGTCCAAGGAGAAAGGTCTAGATAGAAGAAGAAACAGGTCCAGGCATGAGAAAAAGAGTTCAATCTTTATATAAAAGATGAATACTTTATCATCACTAGCAATGAAACTAAAAACAAACATTTCTGAAATGTTTCAACATCTGTGTATTGTTCATAGAGACACTAAAGTCATGGGTTTAACAACTGCATGTTGGTAGGTTAGTCAGCCCACCCCTTTGTTCCAGATTAAAATACCTTGCTACTTTTTGGATGGATTACCATTACATTTAGCACAGATGTTCATGGCTCTGGGGGCTACTTCGGCCACAGTCTCCCTAAGCAAGACGCTGAACCTCAAGTAGCTGGATGCTAACTTAGTTTTACAGTAAAAAGAAATCCTGTTGGTCACTTATCGGTAATGGCAGATCTGGTTCTTTCAGAAGACCCTCTATGCGCCGGTACAACAGTGCATGGATTGATTACCTCACTACGCTCTACCTCACGGTTGACTGGCTCCTGACTCAGGAAAAAACACACGAAAATAAAAAAAACACTGCAGAGTAGGAGTATAGCATACATACAGTGAGGAAAATAAGTATTTGAACACCCTGCTATTTTGCAAGTTCTCCACTTAGAAATCATGGAGGGGTCTGAAATTGTCATCGTAAGTGTATGTCCACTGTGACAGACATAATCTAAAAAAAAAATCCAGAAATCACAAGTGATTTTTAACTTTTATTTGTAAGGATACAGCTGCAAATAAGTATTTGAACACCTGAGAAAATCAATGATAATATTGAGGTACACTAGCCATTGTTTGCAATTCAGAGGTCAAATGTTCCCTTAGTTTTTCAGCAGGTTTGCACACACCTGCAGAAGGGATCCAGATCTTCTCTGGAATGGTCAGGTTTCTGAGATGGTTTGAGCTCCCTCCAGGGCCTATTGGGAGTTGGGAGACTGGCTACGCCAGAACCTTGATATGGCTGAGCCCTCCTTGGGTATCCTGGCT
>JAEKDQ010000146.1:0-24348 GCA_026937815.1 Etheostoma perlongum | reverse complement strand
GCAGATAAAAACCTAAAGAACACTAAAAGCTTCAAGAAAACTTACATAAGAAGTGTCTATGAATTGATTCATGAAATCCTGTTGTTAATAAATAGTCAGTCCCATATAGTTAGGGATTCCTGGTTTTCACCCAGGTGACTGGGTTCAACTCCCCAGTATGGGAATTGGTGTTTAGGGTATAAAGCCTTCTTCCAAGGTGCTCTTCTGCAAAAGCACAGCTGGGAGTGCTTGAGAGCCCTTTGTGGTGCAGGGTGATTTTAGGCTGAGATGCTTCGGGTGTGTTTAGGTGTGAGCCCAAAAGACAAACAGCGATCAGGTGGTGGAACCGGGGTGATTGAAGTCCAGTCCATGCAACCATGGATATGATCAAAACCTGTATACAGCCCACCCACATCACTGGAAAGTCAGCATTACTACAGGGTCCTGGCAGGGTAGTGGACGTGGACTTGTCAAAATGGACAGTAAACTGCCCGAACATGACTTGCCACTTTTCATGGGCTGTCTACAACTTTTCCAGCAGTTATATCATGATTCATCTCACCATGGAAATCAGGTTGAGGGTCATAATCTCTTGATACATCACCCTTTCAGAGTGTCTAACATTGTGTCACCAGCAAAATAAATTTAGCAGAGGATGGTTTTCAAGCCATCGACCTCTGGGTTATGGGCCCAGCACACCCACGTTGGCCCACCCATCATCACTCCAGATGGGACTCGAACCCACAATCCCTGGCTTAGGAGGCCAGTGCCTTATCCATTAGGCCACTGGGGCTTTATATCATGTAAACTCACCAGTTCAGGAGGAATACAGACTGAGGTATACAGTAATTTGTTTTATTCATAGTATCTGCACTATTGTATGGTATATTTTTGAAGTTATCATTATATATTGCTATATTTTACCTTCTGATAGAGGTCATGCCACTTCCGCTGGGGGCTGGTCTGTTGCCTCCAGTAGGCCTTAACCCTGAGGACTTCTGGCTTTTAGGCTCATTGCTCATCTAAAGGCAACATGAATATGGACAACAATATACAATGAGCATCCTTTGGACAATACACTGTGACACTACAGCACAAATGCACACCTACAGTGACAGCTGCATTATCAAATCAATCAAGTTAGTTTTAAATGGGTAGCAATCTACCTAGATGATTATCAAAGAGTAGGCTATGTCATAGCAAGTTAGTTACATATTGTTTCTCTATTCATAGTAATATTAAGAATATTATATGTAGATTGTAACGTTAGTTTGTTTATGACACAAACAAGCCATAATACAGTAGTTAACCTACAGCTTGCAATTTACCCAGGAGCAAGTAGTTACCTAAGAATAGTAATACCATAGCTACATGGCTTTTTCTATTTATATTAATATTTGATACGTTACATTTATCAATTGTAACGTTCACGTCAGTTTCTTTACATCTTACATGACACAAACGATCATATTAGCTATCCTACCGCTACAGTTAGCATTGGCGATTGTTAGCTATGATGCCATATAACATAATGTAACACGTAGCAAAATGATCAGAAAACACATCTTAATGGTTACTTGCCATTGAATTTAATGGTATATTTAATGACATTGTCAGCTTAAGTGCGATGACAGCAAACCGTTACTAGGCACGCTGGGTACGTTAGCGTCATGTACGTGGTGCGTCATCCAATCTTTCCAATTAATCAGCGTTATGATTGGCTAGGTCCATTGTCATCCCGCTACGTGATTGGACGGGGGTGAATCTCACTTTGGACATGAACAAACATGATTAGATTAGATAGAGACTGCGCCTGTCTGATGTTTTATGAGTGGGAGCTCGATCATTAAGCCACAAACATTTGCTTTATGGCTTTTTGAGGTTGAGCTGAACATGTATGTTTATCAGGCTATTTTCCTGTTACTCTGTTCTTACACGTCAATTGGGGAAGCTGACTCATGCGGAAATGTAGAAGCTGGACGTGCATTGTATTGTTCTAACATGGCAATTGGATTCTGACTTTGAATTCAAATATTTGGCATCAAGAAAATTTCGAACTGATGATATATCAATCATTTTGCTGGTGATTTCTTGGTCACAGTAACAAGCTTGATCATTGACATACTGTTGCACGCCATGTATCACAAAACTGTTGGGTGGGGCCTTATGTATTTGCTTGTATTACATCAAGTGATCTGCATACCAATGACCGTAAAGATTAATATGTACATGGTTTGCAGAACTGTACCTTCTAATAGAGGTAAGGCCACTTGGGTTATCTTTGCGCTGCTCTATGGTCTTCTGCAGAAGGATAAATCCAAGAGTTGGCTCACTCCAGGTAATTTAAGCAACAAACGTCCCTGGGTGGACTTGAACCACCATCCTTTCAGTTAACAGCCAACTGCGCTGACCAAATTGCGCCACAGAGACTGCGAATAACTGATGTTTTGTGAGCGGGAGCTCAATTTTTAAGCCACAAGCTTTTGCTTATGGCTTTTGAGGTTGAGCTGCACATGTATGCTTATCAGGGTATTTTCCTGTTACTTAGAAATTCGGGAAGCTGCCTCATGCGGAAATGCAGAAGCTGGACGTGCATTGTATTGTTCTTACATGTCAATTCACAGAAAGGTTACTTACCCAACCCGGTTTGATAAAACATTAGATCTCTATTATTGTTCAAATAAGTGAGAATATCAATCAATCAAGCGGCCTCCAGGATCCACAGACAGAGGCAGTGCACTGCGGTTTGCACTTTGTCCATGTCTGACATTACTAATCCAACTGAATAGATTATTACATTCGTGCAAACAGGTATAGCACCACTTTTGGGTTGTCTTGAACGTGTTGCCAGTAAGTTACTGTAAGGGTATTATATTGTAAAAACATGTACAGTTATGATACTGTGTAGTTACCACAAATATACAATAAAAAGTCTAACAGTGTGTCTTTCTTTCTCTCTGTCTCTCTCTTTCTCTGTCTCTCTTTCTCTCACCCCCAACACCACCCTGAGCCATGGTTCTGCTCGAGGTTTCTGCCTCTTAAAAGGAAGTTTTTCCTTGCCTCTGTCACCTAGTGCTTGCTCTTGGTGGGAATTGTCCAGGAGTTGTGCTCTTTCCATCGCTGGACAGTATTCCCATTTAGGATCAGGAGTCTCCTCCCATGCTGAACACAGCCTGAGCCAAGGCCCGCTTTCCCCTCATGAGTAGTCCAACGCGTTCGCCGGGACTTCCTTGAGGCCTAAGCTGGTAGAAAAATCTCCCCGAGGAATGCCCAAGCTCTATTTTTGGAAAATCAATCGATAGGTGATACTATTCCAGCATTTAGGCCACAGTAAATATATGTAGATATGTTTAGGTTTACTACATATTCGCTGTAACTCAATCCATGACAAAGCATCTCTCTTTTAAAAATCTCTGTGTCAAAATGAACATGTCTAACAGCATTTTAAACATCTGCAGTAAAATATGAATGGTGCATTTCCCCACGAACATGCAAATAAAATCTTTTCATCAGTTTCCATAGTGTAGTGGTTATCACGTTTGCCTAACATGCGTAAGGTCCCCTGTTCGAAACAGGGTGGAAACACATTTCTTTGTTTGTGTTGACTTCGCACAATCAAACTCTGCTGAGTTAAACTCTCAATAACCTTCACAGAATGATCTCCCTGTCTTGAAATTGTGGCCAGGCCTACCATAGTTTCCTGAATAGTTTCATCACATTCAGGAATTCAGGAATGTCCTGTCTAAAATCTATGCAGAAAAACTAGTCCATGCATTTGTTACTTTAAGCTGGATTATTGCAATTCTTTATTATCAGGCCGGGTCTCGAAAAGTCCATAAAGACTCTTCAGCTGATCCAGATTGTTTTGACAGCAACCAGGAAAAGTTACATCTCTCCTGTTTTAGCTTCTCTGCATTGGCTTCCTGTAAAATCCAGAATAGAAATTAAAATCCTTCTTCTCACCCACAAAGCTCTTCATGTTAATGCATGTTACTAAGTCAACTTCTTCCCTTTCATGGAGTTTTGCCTGCCCCCAAGTCTTGTGCTCTCTCGGTCCCCTCCTCTCTCTCCTCCTAAGACCCTGCAGGTGTTTCTCGGCTCTGGAGCTGTGGAGTCTGGATCTGTGGTTGGAGTCACCTGCTACCTCCATCTTCCTGCTCCACTGTTAAGTTTCCTTTCAAAAAACCCCTTCAATCGGATTTGAGGATTTAATGGAGGCTGAGGGTCAAATTGGGAATTAAGAAAAGGTTTATTGCAACAGCACGAATTTGGATGATAAGACAAAGAGAAAGACAGACAAACATAATAACTGCAAAAATCGGATCAGCATCCATGCTTCCCCAAATGAGTCACGTGAAACCAGTCTGAAAATTCCTAAATCACACAGTTTTATCCCCTGCACCTTGGGGCCCTTTTACCTGGCCTCAAATCTGGATCCATTTTTAAGTCATGACAGCATGCCGAGGGCATCTCCTCACCAAAGATGAAATAAACATGCCGAAAACTCTGGAACATGTCCCTTTTGGTTGCAAGCAAAAAAAGGTTCTGTTGTTTAAATGTGAAACTAACATCAATAGTTTAATTAGCATTGTATTGTCTTAGGCCAGACTAAAATAGCCCTCAGGAGACAAAACCATTTTGGACTGGTTGGGCAGGAAGCCCTTTGCATATGTTAAATGCCAGACTTGAGCAGATCAATTTTTACAGTCAGAGAAATAGAGGGGGAATGGGGCCAGAGACATGCATATTTCTCTTCAACCTGGCTTCAGACATTTTAACTTTTAAAAACTCAACAATCCTCCTTTTTTCACACCTTTGGTGTGAAACAATTGGCATACTATAAATGTTACTGAAAACAATGTCTTGTCTTATATAAACATTTATAACCAAAATGTAAACATCAGCTGTTGAAAAGTTGTAAGAAACAAACATGATTTTACAAACAATTCATTTTCTTTGACTCTGACCTCATCTGACTCATATCTTGGGTTATTTTCATCACTCAACTGTTGCTGCTGTGGCTTGATTTTTACTCAGTGATTAGTGACTAACTTTAGAAACAAAAACAAACAAATCAAAGATATTAAAAATTTCCTCCAGGTGAAAAAAACAATGAGAACATAAATCTTTTAACTGGAAGGAGAACAACAACAAAAAAAAATCTTAGGAAGGGAAAAAAAATCTTAAAATCTCTAAATCAAATAGCATGTCAACACAAACACATATAATCAAAAGAAAACAGATCAACTTCAACTAAATCCAACTCCTGAATTCAAAACTGCACAAGTAACCTTACACCTAATCTCAATTTTGTAATGCATTCAGATGAAGTTTGGAATCTCCTCTTAATGGCAAATCTATCTAATGGAAATTATTCTGAAGTCCAGATTTTTGAAAGTTCTTGTTCACTGTCATCTTCTGGAAACAAAGTCTCTGGGGACAAAATGGGTCAGACTGTTGCTGGTTCATTGTTAGGCTGCAGTATGTCACTGCAGCCCACACCCCGTCGATGTCCATTTTGTAAACTGCCTCCGGACAATGCCGCCCTGTAAAAATCCCGTCCCTCCTTTTCTGGAAGGATTGGCTGATATTCGGATTGTTTTCACCAGGGTTGGATGGAAGGTGTCTGAATGCACCTCCTATATCAACATCCTCCTTTTCCCTCCTTTTCTGAAACATCATCTGTTTCAAAACATCCACAGACTGATGGCAGCAAGGTGTGTGAGTTGACAATTCATCATGGACAGGACCCTCCTTTTCTGACACCTTCCCATGTCCCCGCAGGTCTACCCTGGGGGGCATTACCATGGATTAGCTGGGTGTGCCTTACTCCAGCACCTGGGGATGATTTGGTCAGCAGGAAGTCAGTTTATCAGGAAGAGGACTCCAGTCTTCTCTCATGCTGGCAGTGTCAGGAACCATGCAGGAAGTCAGAACAGACGCATCCATGCGGATCTGGATAACAATCGGTCAGGTGTTTTGGTCCCCTGCTGGGCTGTTGGTCCCATGCTGTTTTTTGGGTGTCCTTCCTGCAGCATCCCTAGTCAAACATGGTGAACTTGTTCCACCTGGATCTGGACTTTCTTGTCCAACAGCTGAAACCATCAGGTTTGACCAGGGGCCTGCTTTCCCAATAAATGGTTTCAAGTTTTCCTTTTCAAAAGTCATATTAGTGCATTTCATTCTGGGAGGAAAGAACTGTGATATGAGTTTGTCTTTGATCTGTCCATTAATTTCTCATGGAGGGAAAATCTTTTTGCTTGGTCTCTTTTTGGTCCAAAGTCCTTAACACAATGGGCAAAAACTTCAGTCCAAAACACAAAAAAATATGAAATTACCCATCCAAAAATCAATCCATTTAAAATATGTGGCAAATACCACCAATCACAAATACATATTTTCAAAGAATAAAACCCACCGATTTTTCCACTATAAAATCCCCAATATCTCCAAGATGGTTGGGTGTGCTCATTGATTCTTTCAATTTAGATTTCAAAATTTTGACAAATTTTCCAACAAATTGCTATTGTAAAAAAATTAATGTCATTATTAGTCTTGCATCACGTTTTCCCCTTACATCTCAAAGAATTGTTTTAACATTCTGTAGCAGAGAAGCAAATCTTTAATTTTTCCTTTCTGACAAATAAGTTTACAAACTAGGCTAAAAATAAACATCAAACCACATTTAAGTCTTGACTAAAATATTCCCACCCTTTTAAGAAAATCAAAAGTTTGAGGAAGAACAAAATAAATAAAAACCTAAATCATGGAAAACAAAGTACATGCTCTCAAGGGGGACACACCTCTGCAGAATGAATATAAATGCAATGAACTCAAAAAATGTTGAAAACCTGTACCTATTTATCATTTCAAGTCAAATAGGCATAATCAAGTTGAGTCAAAATTCTGTATGTCTCAACTTAATGTATCCATTTAAAACCCTGCCATTTAGTTTTCTAATTCCGTCTCTGGCACTTTTCTTCTAATGTCCAGTTGCTTTCTGCACAGTCTCTTTGTTTTCCCAAATCCAGTTTTCAGTTTCTTTCTCTTGGAATGCTTAATTTGACTCTCCATACTTTAAATCTGTGCGCATTCTGACACTGAATTATGATAACACCAAACCAAAATAATAAAAGGAAACAGATGAATCCAAAATAAAAATGCACTTGTCAATTACCATGAATCTCATCAGCTTGCTCTTTTGTCTGGGATTATTCCAGCAAATAATCTTTGTTCACTGCAGGATAGGCACATCTCGTTGCTTTTTCTGTTTAAATTGCTTTCAACATTCCCTCTCCACTGTCCGACAAACATTTTCAAGTTTCTCTACAGTCAATTGGACAGCTGGAGCCATTCATCTTCTTCACTGTGTAAATCAGCCGATTTCATTGGTTTTCCCTGCAAACCCATTCACCATTTTTTACATTGATCACCTCTGTATTTTCCCTGAAGTGTATCTTTTACACAATTTCTTATTTATCAAATCATTTCATTCTTACCATTATGGTCCGGATGTCAATTTGAGGGACCCCTTCACTGGTTCTCAGCCCTTCTTACAAAGGACTTCTCAGGCCTGATCCCTCAAGTAGACTGGCTTTAAGAGACTTCTTCTTTCATGGAGTCCTTATCGTGCCCCCAGAGACTAAAACTCTGTCGCCGTCTGGTCTTTTTATTTAAAATTTATCACGGTTCTAACCTGGCCATCTTTCATGAACATTTTACAAATTTTTCAGTGACCCGGTTGGTTTTCAACGAACCAGCAAAATCTTAAATTTAACAGGTTAAAACTAGGCCGATGCTTACAGGAAGCAAGAGAACGCGTCAGATGACATAGTCTCAAAAAGTCAATTTAAATCATTTTTTAACTTTAGATCACAGGCTAAACCAACGGATAAACAAGCGTTTTCATCACAAGTTCACCCGGTTGACACCTTTTTCATTTTTCAGGATCAAAGTTAAATTTAAATTTAAAGTTCACCGGTTAAAAAAAACTTTTCTGTAACGGACTTCTAAATCAATGCACATGACTCAAACGCTCACTATCAACTGGTCTGTAATTTAGAGCCATTTAACAGGTGAAACACATAACAGTTACACACAATTGCTTTAGCTCATCCTCATTAAAAATATTTCAGTTGCTTTTTACAGACTTACGGCGGTGATGACTGCTGAATCGTCACGTCTACATGTTTTCACATCCTATATGCAGTGTTTTGATAAAACAGGGTTTCTGCTCACCTTCAGTTTTTCGGGCCCATGTATAAAAATTCAGCAACTCACCATGATCCAGTTTTTGAATTTTACACCGTCCTTTTCCTCAGAGAACGTGGGGTCACCAAATGTTAAGTTTTTTCAAAAGTAACATCGGGTTCAGTCGGATCTCTGAGGAAGGAGGCTGAGGGTCAAATACCAGGGAATTAAAGAAAAGGTTTATTGCAACCAATCTTGAGGATGATAAGACAAAGACAAAGACAGACAAACATAATAACACTGCAGCTGACAGCGGACTGGATCCATGCTTCCCCATGATGGACACGTGAAACCAGTCTTGAAAATTCCTAAATCACACAGTTTTATCCCCTGCACCTTGGGGCGGTTCCTTTTTACCTGGCCCAGTCAAATCTATTCTCATTGGTCCCGTTGTATTTGACAGCATGCCGAGGGCATCTCCACAGTCCAAAGAGAATAAACAAAAGGATTTGGTAAAACTCCTTTGTTCAGTGCCCCAGCCATGGTCGTTTTGCAAAGCAAAAGGTTCTGTTGTTTAAATGTGAAACTCCATCAATTTTAATTAGCATTGTATTGTCTTAGCCCAGACTAAGACCCCAGGGGACAGGAGACAGAAGGCCATTTTTGTTCTAGCCAGGAAGCTCATATGTTAAATGCCAGACTCTGGCAGGGCCATTTACAGTCCAGGAACAGAGGTTGTGAAGGGGGACTCCACCATTATTTTAGCTCTAACCTGGACTTAGGGTCATTGTCTTGTTTTAAAACTCAACAAAGAGCAATTCTCCATGTCTGTTTGTCTCTTCAACACTCTCGGAAAAGGTTTTCGTCCAGGATTTCCAAAATTTCACATCACTGTCCCTCGAGTGAGTCTCTTGTAAAAAAAATCAAAATCAGCATTTTTTAGATGCTACTGAACGCGTGCTTCACAAGCAAATGGAGACCCCCTTACATTAAAAGATATTAGTTTTAAACTATCAGAGGTTAGCTTACCGTCCAGGTGGAAACCGCTCTGAACATGAGTACCTCGAAAGACTCCTAAAATGTTTTTAGGTTTAACAATTGAGTGGCATATTGCCCTTTTAATTCCCAGAAGAACAAAATAGCTCATAAAAATGGGTGATGAATTAAACTTTTTTTTGCCTCTTTTCTTGCACTGAGTTAAGCAAGTCAAGCAATGTCAACATTGTACCATCCATTAACAGAAGCCCCAAGTTATGCAGTGTGTCTCACACCGTTAATGATGACAAAACTGTTTCATTTAGTTTTTTTTCCGACCATTGGGTTTTTTCTTTCCACAGTTTATTCCTGCACAGTCTTTCCTGTTGTTTTAAATCCTCAGTTATCCGGAAAAGGTTCTTTCTCTTCATGACATCATCGTTGGGGAGGCTCACCATACTTTAAATCTGAAAGTGAGCATACTGAACTGAATGATGATTGGTTGGAGTGCTTTTATCCTCTCTCGGACGTCCGGCCCTGTACAATGTCCACCATGAATCCAAGCTTGCTTTTTCCTCTGGGAGGATTCCAGCGATAATCTCCAGCACCTCCTTCCCCCACATCCTCATTGTGCTTTCTGGAAGATTCAGAAGACACAAAATTCCCTCTCCTACTGTACCATCTTTTCTTCTAGTTTTCTCTCAGGATTGTCATCTTGCCATTCATCTTCTTCACTGTGTCCTCCATACCTTTCCATTGGTTTTCCAGCCCTTTCACATTTTTTGCACTCTAATAATCTCGGCTGTATTTTTCATTACCATTTCTTCAATCTTCAATAAATGGTCATTTAAGCCATTAATGGCTTTTAGGATGTCAGCATTTGATACCGTTTCCACTTCTTTGGTGCAGACCTTCTTAGGAATTGGGCTTCAATGGGAGTATCAGGAAGAGGTGTACATAAACCAGAGAACGAATCTTCGACATTCACATCCATTATCAGGCCTCCCTTTTTTCATATCCTTAGCGCTCTCTTTGACATCTCAGCATAGGTGTCCTGGTTGTTATAAGACTTTAGCTCACAGTGCACTGCACACGTAGTCCTGATTTAGCTAGCAAAACTTTGGCTAACACCTAACAGTTTGTATGCTAGTTGGTATTTCACTAAAATTAACCAGCAAAATCCTTTTGTTTGGGCATTTGAATTTACAGGAAGCAAGGGCAACGTGCGCAGATGACATAGTCTCAAAAAGTCAATTTAAATCATTGGTACTCGCTGAGAGCCTTACGAGCTCAGAATAAGACGCTCTGCACAGGTCGCCAAAGAACCAACCCACTGATTCTCTTCATCATCACGGATAACAGTCTGCTCTCCTCTATGCTAAAAGTAGTGATTATTTAACAGCTGATTGATGGAGATATGTTGCTCAACCAATAGAATTAAAGTAGGATCACCAGATTTAAAAATGTATTTTTGGTGGAACACTGAACACATTAAAAATAAATGATTTAACGGTTACAAAAAACAACAACGGAAAAACTACAACATAATATGTAATATAGAGTATACATAATTAAATCAACCTTGACATGTGGAGATATGCTGCTCAATACACCTAAAAGTTTGATTATTTAAATATTGGTTAAATATTTTTAAACCTGAAAATGTAGAAAGTAAGTGCCCCGTGTGTGTGTGTGTGTATATGTGTTCATATCGGAGAACATTTCTTGAGTTATGATTTATGAAATTATCTTTAAGTTATAATAAATTTATATATTAACTCAATGTTCACATCACCCAGTTCGGAGGTCTTTACACTGTTTTCCTGCCCCTCAAAGAATGTATTTCAAAATGCTACTGCATACACAGAACCACGGGGGGGATAGAGTCCAGGTTGAAATATACACAAGTTATTCTTTAAATATCAACATAGTATTAAAATTAAAAATGGGCATGTACAAGGAGGGATAAGAGGCTGATTCACATATGCACACTTGTAGGTAATATGTGATTTATAAACAGAATATTACATACAGATGTGCATGCGCACGGTTTATAAATCAGATTTATTTTTGGCTTTTGGGTTTTCAGCAAGATCACTTTCAGTTTTATAAATGAGACCCCAGGATGCTGCTCTATACACTAAAAGTAGTGATTATTTACATGGAGTCTGGTGGAGATATGCTGCCCAGAAAAGTATGATTATTTACTGCTGGTGGAGATATGCTGCACTATACACTAAAAGTAGTGATTATTTACATGGAGTCTGGTGGAGATATGCTGCTCTATACACTAAAAGTAGTGATTATTTAAATGGAGTCTGGTGGAGATATGCTGCTCTATCTATGCTAAAAGTAGTGATTATTTACATGGAGTCTGAGTCTATGCTGCTCTATACACACTAAAAGAGTGATTATATGTTATGCTCTATACACGGTAAAAGTAGTGATTATTTACATGGAGTCTGGTGGAGATATTTTTAGACTTTTAATCTGAAAAGCCCCGATTTAAAGGAAACCGGAAGTGTGGGGCTGGCGGCGGGATAGCTGTGTGTTTTGTTTGCTGCAGAGTTCTAGGTGAGTTTTTTGGAGTCAGAGCTCCAGGTGAACCCGCACGCGTTCAGGTAAATATCTTAATAACTGGTCTTTTACACGGCAGCCAGAGTGCGTGAACAATAAGCGACTAGAAGCCCGAGCGGCGCATGCTTAACCGCCGGGCAAGCTCCGTTGTTAGTTATATACAACTGCTAAAAGTCTCAGCTCTCTTCTAATGTGTGCTGTGTTGTCTGATTTAACGTAATTTTTCCGTGTTATTAGTCAGTTTGAGAGAGGAGTTTTATATGCTAGCAGCCTCGGCAGAAGCTAACAGGCTAGTTAGCAGTCCATGGTGTTTCTTTAAGCATTCATTTACTGCGAAATTAACTTCACAGTACTAAAGAAAATCCTGAAATAGTCCAAATTTTAAAAGAAACTGGAAAAAATCAAAAAGTACAGTAACATCAAAAGGTCTAAAGAAGTTGTAATATTTCAAGAGAGTGTACTATGTGTATATGTGATTGTGTTTTTGTTATGTTGTCTTGCCTCTAAATTTTCCTTTGGGATGAATAAAAGTATCTATCTATCTATTTATCTATCTATCTCTATAGTATCTATTTATAGTATCTATCTATTCATAATATCTATCTATATCTAAAGTATCTAGCTATCTATAGTATCTATCTATCTACAAGTACATTCAGCCAATACTATGTTTCTCCAGTTTATGAATGCAAACTCTGAGTTAGGGCTGCACCTATGGCCAAAATGATATCCCGATTATCTCCATATTGTGATCTGGATTATTTACATGTTGTTAACCAAACAACTTTTATTGTCACATAGGCCCTGGTTCTCCATCCATAATGTGCTACATTCCTCTTATGTTGAAGTTGTATGTTGTATAGACATACAGCTGCAACACATGGAAATGAAATTATTCAAATAAATAGCCTAGGATATATAAAAAATGTATTCCTTTTACTTGTTTTCATCAATAACTGATTAAAAGAGCTAGGGAGGAGGGGGGATGGGAGTACTCACAGAGAGACGGCTGACTCATTATGAATGGGGGGGGGAGATGAGCGTATTTATGAATGGGTCCAGCAGCTCCGTCTCACACGTTGTTACTCTACCAACTGAAGTTAGCTGCATTCAATAACTTGTTCTGTGTTTGTTGTCGTGGCGACCGCGAGATAGCAGAGTTACCAGCGGAAACACTGGTACAGATACAGGTTTGCCTCTCATGCGGGGCTGAGAGTAAGAGGAGAGAGAGTAAGACGAGAGATCCAACACAGGCACGGCTTTAGAAGAAATGGGTCATGTAACGTGAAATTAAACCATGTCGATATAAACAACATTGCTTCTCGTTTGTGGAGAGGCAGCGGATGCGACCTAGAGGAAAAATAGAGCCCCGACAGAGATCTGTGAGAGCTAACAGACAATAACTAGCACCGACTAGCACTGGTCACTGCTGTTCTCTGAATACACAGATGGGACAAAATGTTGCGTTTACTGGTAAACCTGTAAACCGCCGTATAACCTCCTGTTATCTGTGGAGTTTTCCTCCCGTTACTCTGTCCTCTGGGACTGTCTCCATCTAGAAACTAAAACAGGGAACAACTCTGACTGGCTCATGATCAGACAGCGGTTTACGGAGCGGTAGATGGGCTTTTGCAAAAAAAAAAAAATGGAGCATTCTATGAAATGAAAAAAAATTGTCACAAATTTGATTGTGGGAAGCCAAAATCGTGTTTAGAATTTGAAATTGTGCAGCCAATTATATGCACCCGCCTCATGTTATTTCCATTAAAGAAGCTGCTGCTCATTGGGTGAAACATATGGCCTTTTATGACATCCATCTCTGCATCAGTAAATCTGAGAAGTATACCGACGGGTCTATTTGAGAAAGCCGTGAACGTGCACTTATCCCGGTTATCTCCACCTGGCTGGACATTCTACTTCCGTGCAACAGGCCCCTGGTCTCCGAGCCTGTTCAGATGCCGTGTGTAAACCTATCAACGGTACCCACGTCAGATTCGCTACATATTCACAAACATTTTACTGGTCTTTGCATGTTGCACCAAACTTGCCCAAACCTTAACCCCACTGTATTCCCCTTTAAAGAAGCGACCAGGCCTCCCTTGTTGCACCATCAAAACGTCTTTCTGAACTTTCCATTTTCACACAGGAACATCTGAGATGTTCTTGCTAAATGAAGTGTGGTTGGTCCAGGCTACTGTGCATGTAGCTTGTAGCTCCAGTTAATGACTTTTGGGCCTTACATTTTAGTAGTTCTTTCAGTTTGAATGCAGGAGATACTTGACACTCTGGAGTCCTATGGATTGGTCCCCCATCAGCCCTAGCATTTTCTCCATTCACACAGAAGATTTTAATCTAGTAAAACACGGTCAACTAGAATTCACTCACATCTCCCTTTAGTTCTTCTAACCCTTGTATCATTATCTCTGCATGCCCCCCCCACACCTTCAGCAGACGGCAAACTGGCGACCAGAGCAGGAAAAAGAAGGCAAGGAGGAGGAGGAAGAGGAAGAAAGAGTATGTGGTGGAGAAGGTTTTGGACCGCAGAGTGGTGAAGGAAGAGTAGAGTTTCTGCTAAATGGAAGGGGGTTCTCAGAGTAAGTATGAGTCTATAATATTAATGCTTGGTGTTCTTGGTCCTGAGATATATAATATATTTACATATTGCAAATAAGTGTCAGCATGGTATCATGCCCTCAAAGGTGAAGGTTTGGTATTTTGACACTTTGCAGACCCACTTATAACCTTACAAGATAGTAATAGAAAAAAGGAATAATAGGAATGATAATTAGAGTGAGAATAGATTGCCTAAAAAAAAAGTGTGAGGAGATGTTCTTCTGTCTGCACTCACCTTCCAGTGAGGATAACACATGGGAGCCGCAAGACAACCTGGACCTGGACCTTATCACCGAGTACATGCAGAAACACAAGGAGACGGAGGAGGAGAAGAAGAAGAAGGAGGGCAAGAGGAAAGGTGTCAGGGAGGAGGAGGAGGTGAAGGAAAGAGGGTAATCAGACTGAAGAGTCCCAGAAATCTAATCTCAATACTAATGAATGCACTCAGAGGGCTTTACAAATGTCTTTTAGATTTATATATTATACCGTAATTCCTCAAAGAAAACTGGTAGTCAATTAAACTGCAGCCCCTCTGATAGTGGTTTTGGGGGGGGGTAACATGGATAAATAAAGGCCAAAAAATCAGTGAGGATTTTGTCTGTAAAGTGACCTTGAGTGATAGAAATGCGCTGTTAAATATAATGTATTATTTTATTATTATTATTACACCTTTGTATGCAAAACCTTACATACAGTTGTGTTCAACAATATATTCACAGCTTTGTTTTTAAAGAATTAATGGTTCTCATGTAAAGTATTAGCTTTTAATTCCATAATTAATGAAACCCATTCATTTCAAATCAAAACATGACCAACATTGAGTCGGAGAGGCTGATAACCCCTACAGATACTAGATCAAGTTCAACTGGGAGTCCAACAAAGTCAAAGTTTTCCAGCACTACCAATCCCAACCATCCCCCTGCAGGAGTTGTTACCGCTGACTGGCTCAAGGCCTGCCAACAAAAAGGCCACGCAGATATATCAATCCAAACTTTATTAACACAGATTGTGACCATGGAATACATGGCTTAAAATGGTTCATGGTAATTAGCAGTGGAACTTAGGCTTGCTGCAACAAACATGCTGTCCAACAATGGGTCTTAGGAACTTCACAGTGGACTGGGGCTTGATTTCAGTGCAGGGGGTCGGAGGACAAACTGTCTTCAGGCTCCTAGACCCAAAAGAACAGTTTCCCTCATCAGTCCCCAGAATGTTGCTCCATTTTTCAGTTCGGCCAGTCAATGTGTCCTTTGGTTGTTTCCCACGCCACAGGCTTTGGATGCCATTTCAAGGCATTTAAAATTATTTTGGCAGATCTTATAATCTTCTGCACTTCGTTTATGTTTTTCATTTAAAATTTCAAAGTCCTTGTTCCCAGAGTTTTCAATTCTGTGTGAAATTTTGTCCAAATGAGTCTTTTGAGTGTAAATGCACTACTGCCCTAGACAAAACATGTTTTTCCTTTCATCCTTCCTTAAATATGTATATTTAGTGTATATAGAAAATGCATATAATCAGCATGCACAACATGTTCTTCCTTCAACACTGTATATAGATTTTGAACATTTGTTTCTTTCAGAATACAGATTCTAATTGACCACAGAACCAGCAGCATGCATGTCATGACGGTTAATTTCTAGGACTCTACAACACTTACTAGTAAATTATTTGCCATGTAGAAATATCACTTTTACCAAAAAATATGATTCATGAGTTTAGTGATGCTATTATTTTGAACACAACTGTACATCAAAGCTATTTTTAAACATCCATGACCACGACATATGCGCCTGTGTTTGTCAGGGATCAGTGATGCTCAGCAGTTTTATTCCAGAGCACAGCAGAAAGCTCTGAGCTTCAGAAATGCTTGAGGAAATGGAGCTTGTGTGGACAATACCACATTACAGTACCATATTACTTACTTACACAATACTGCTGGCTATACAAGTTTGATTTAGCAAAAACAACAACCTAAAACAAAAGGTCAACTGGTGCCCCTCGTTGTTAATGCCTATCAGGGACAATGGTTTTAATTTACTTTTACTGGAGGGCTGTTCCAGCAACATGAAGACAACACGGTAACCCCTACAGATACCAGTGAAAGCTAAAAATCATTTACATTTTTTCCCCCAGTACTAAAATCCCAGATGATCCCCATTTGTTACTAAACAGCTGGCTAAAGGCTGGCAACAAAATGGAGGCCACACACAAATTGATCAAAAGTAGTTTTTTTTATCATTAACCAACACTGGATGTTACATTTCCATAATGCAACTCCATAATAGTGATGTTGGCAGATAATTAAGAAAGGTAATGCGCCAGTCAAACAATGTTCCATAGACATGCTCTAAATGTTGTTTCTAGTTTAAGATAGAGCTCTACAGCATGGCACCTCACTAACTCACTCTCTTGGTTTTTCTGTCTGTTGATAGAAACGGAGAGGAAGAGGAGTCAAATGTCACCGCTGTCAGCAGTGTGACAAATCCTTCACAACATCAGGATATTTAAAGATTCATCAGAGAGTTCACACTGGAGAGAAGCCTTACAGCTGTGATCAATGTGGGGAAACTTTTGCACTACAGAGTACCCTGAAAAAGACATCAATGCATTCACACTGGAGAGAAGCCATACAGCTGTGAACAATGTGGGGAAAAGTGGTAGCTTTTCATAGTGGTGCCCCTGTAAAAGATCACCAGCGCATTCACACTGGAGAGAAGCCGGGGGAAACCTTTTCTCAGAGTGGTAACCTTAAAAACACCAGCACATTCACACTGAGAGAAGCCATCAGCTGTGAACAATGGGAAACCTTTTCTCATAGTAGTAGCCTTTAAAACTCACCAGCGCATTCACACTGGAGAGAAGCCGCACAGGTGTGAACAATGTGGGGAAACCTTTTCTCGTAGTGGTAACCTTAAAACACACCAGCGCATTCACACTGGAGAGAAGCCGCACTGGTGTGAACAATGTGGGGAAACCTTTTCTCAGAGTGGTAACCTTAAAACTCACCAGCGCATTCACACTGGAGAGAAGCCGTACAGCTGTGAACAATGTGGGGAAACCTTTTCTCATAGTGGTAACCTTAAAGACACCAGCGCATTCACACTGGAGAGAAGCCGCACTGGTGTGAACAATGTGGGGGAAACCTTTTCTCATAGTAGTAGCCTTTAAAACTCACCAGCGCATTCACACTGGAGAGAAGCCTGCACTGGTGTGAAATAATGGGGAAACCTTTTCTCAAAGTAGTCACCTTAAAACTCACCAGCGCATTCACACTGGAGAGAAGCCACTGGTGTGAACAATGTTAAACCTTTTCTTAGTAAAAACTCAATTCACACTGGAGAGAAGCCGCATGTGAACAATGTGGAAAAACCTTTTCTCATAGTAGTCACCTTAAAACTCACCAGCGCATTCACACTGGAGAGAAGCCGTACTGGTGTGAACAATGGGGGAAATAGTGGTAGCCTTTTCTCATAACAATGTAGTGGTAACCTTAAAAGACACCAGCGCATTCACACTGCCTCGTTGTGAACATGTTTCAGAGCCAAGCTGTGTCCTCCTACCCTTATGCCCTGATAGCTGTGTTGTTATATTCTGATCTTCTCTCCACATTGAAGGCTGACCAGCAGTAACTTTATCTTCTGATCAACATGTATGTTATTGTGGGATCAGCTGGACTGTTTTCTGCCTTCCTCAGAACCCTTTACCATTTAGGCACCAGAATCGGTGCCTGAACCCATCCTTTTAAAAATACATTTTTAAATGTATATATTAAAAAAAAAAAAAAAAAAGGAGCACAAAAGACATTCAGTCAGCAACATTTAAGAACGGCTTGTTTATTGCTATATGGTCCAAATTAAATGAAAAAAAATGTAATAACAACAATAATGTATTTCAGTAAAAGCAAATGACAAAAAACAACCTCTAGGTTTCAGTACCTAACCCTAACCACAGTGTGTACCCACCGTGGGAAGGAGAAGGCCCAAAGGAGAAACATTAAGACGTTTAAAGATGTTTTGGTTGGAAAACGAGACATGTTTGAAACTTTTTTATTTTTTTTAAAAAATTTCTTTCCTCTCTAGAAACATACACATTGTTTTTGGCTGACAGGAAGTCAGTGTAATTTTCATTTTTAGGAATACATTTTTGTCACCCTTATATATTTCTTCTAAACTCCCAAAAGTTGGCAAAAACTCTAACCTTGAGCATTGTGAGTTTAATAAGCGCAAATTCAATATTTGTGTAAATTGGTCCTCTCATCATTACCAACATACTAGAAGTTGGCCATTTAATTGTACGTCTCTAGTTATTGTTGTTTTGTAGTTTAACATGTTTCCTACTTTGTGGAATTTCATTTAATAATTTTGTCTGACATTTTCATATTTTCTGTGACTAAATGTGGTTTAAATCTGTTGAGGTCTGTTCAGACTGAAAGTAAAGACCCTGATGATGTCATACAAAATCAGAAAAATAGAAACCAAACAGCTGATTTATTCATTTGACTTGTAAAATAACATCAATGATTGAATTGTTTTAAATGTTTTGCAATGTGAAAACAATAAATACAAAATAAAAAGAAATAAACGAGGCCTCGTGCTGATTATTTGACTTGATTTGGTGGATTTATCCTTCCTGCCGCTTCTGTGATTAAACTCCTTGATAAGAGAACGCTTCATCCACTAAAAAGTGCTGAAAGACTCAGATTATTCTATGTGACAATAATGTGAATAAGCCTTTTATTTCTCCTCTACACGCCCATTTTAATTTTAATAATGTGTTGGATATTTAAAGGATAACTTGTGTATATTTTCAACCTGGACTCTATCCCCCCCCCCCCCTGGGTTCTGTGAATGCAGTGATTTAGCTGCAGTGTTACAGTAAAAAATAAAGTTTGAACCGGACAGAAGGTAAACATACATAAAAAACAATGTAAACATATGTACAACATACGTGTGTGTGTGAGTGTGTAGCTGCACTCACAACACACAAGGTGTGTTTTAATATTGTTTTACATCCATGTAAAATCTGAGGCCATGGTTCTCCACAGGAAACCGATGGAGTGCTTTCTTCAGGTGGGGAGTGAGTCCTTACCCCAAGTGAAGGAGTTTAAGTACCTTGGGGTCTTGTTCACGAGTGAGGGGACCATGGAGCGTGAGATTGGTCGGAGAATCTGAGCAGCCGGTACTGTATTACATTCCGTGTATCGCACCGTTGTGACGAAAAGAGAGCTGAGCCAGAAGGCAAAGCTTTCGATCTACCGGGCAATTTTCGCCTTACCCTCACCTATGGTCATGAAGGCTGGGTCATGACCGAAAGAACAAGATCCAGGGTACAAGCGGCCGAAATGGGTTTCCTCAGGAGGGTGGCTGGCGTCTCCCTTAGAGATAGGGTGAGAAGCTCAGTCATCCTAGAGGAGCTCGGAGTAGAGCCGCTGCTCCTTCGCGTCGTAAGGAGCCAGTTGAGGTGGTTCGGGCATCTGGTAAACAGCTTGGCTAGGGGGCCTCCCCCTAGGGAGGTGTTCCAGGCACGTCCAGCTGGGAGGAGGCCTCGGGGAAGACCCAGGACTAGGTGGAGAGATTATATCTCCAACCTGGCCTGGGAACGCCGAGATCCCCCAGTCGGAGCTGGTTGATGTGGCTCGGGAAAGGGAAGTTTGGGGTCCCTTACTGGAGCTGCTGCCCCCGCAACCCAATACCGGATAAGCGGATGAAGATGGATGGATGGATGGATGGATCCATACAGTTTGTAAAAGTTATAATACCAACGGCTGTTAGCATTGTTAGCAGTTAGTATAGCACAAGCTAAAGTCAGTGTGGAGGGTGACCAAATTTGTCAAATTCTTCCTCATTAGTTTAACACTAGAACCCCAACACTTTTAAAGAGTACCATTTCCTTTAAATCAGACCCCCGACAGCGAATGTATCCTTTTGTCATCATTGATGGGTCATAAACACTTCATCTGCCTCTATCTCAATAACAATTCTTTTCATTTTTTCAAACAGTAACTAAACCCCTAACCAACATTTTTTTACCTGAAAACCAATGTATGTGAGTGTCAAGTAATGTTATTGTTGGATTCAGGTCCAAATTTCGACCAATGCAAAGGTGCATAACAGATGCTTTCTACTTACCTGGGGCCTGTTGCACGAAACCAGGATAAGGGATTAAGCCGGGATATTCAAGTTATCCTGGATGAATTTAGCTTTGAATGGACTGTACATACATTGCATAGATTGCATATATATATATATATATATATATATATATATATATATGCAATCTACACACTGCAATATACAATCAACACTTCTTGGAGTTTATCCAGTCTAATACTTTCTTAAAAAATGCATATCTTTTGCTATGGTTAGGCCTCATATCCAAACTACTCTGGCAGATGTAGTAGTGGCGATGTAGCCTTGGTAAATAATTAGCAGCTGGTAGCTAAATCTCCCCATCGGGGAATCAAACCCCCGTCATCCGGGTGACAGGCGGAGTTGGTCATCCAAAGTTTCTGGAGTATAGTGGTTTTTGCTTTGGAACAAGTTGCACTATTTGAAATATGCCTTTGAGATACAAGAACTTCTTCACTTGGGACAGCAACTGACTCCCAACCTGATGGGAGCAATCCTGCGCTTTCAGACTAGGAGGGGCTGACTTTGATCCCGACTGCTTGACACTGGATTTTGATCTGCCCCATTGGGCGCTATAGATTACTGCCTGATGAAGCCAACAGAACCACATCATCTGCAAAGAGCATAAAAGGAATTCTAACGTGCCCAGACTTGACACTCTCCCACCAGGAGTTGTGCTCTTTCCATTGCTTGACAATACTCACATTTAGGGTCAGGAGTTCTCCTCCCATGCTGAACACCGCCTGAGCTAACTCATTACCTTTTCCCACAGTTGGACAGCGTACTTTACAATAAGGGCTACGCACCAACCACAATAAAAAATATGTTGAACAATGTCATCCAGTTCAAACATGTTGAGAGCTTGTTTGTGAAGGAGAGTAAGAATATTGAAAACAATTTCCAGATTTTGCAGTAGCTTAGCACTGGTAACTGGAGGAAGAACTATGAGATCGCTGCAGCCTGGTCCCGCAGCCATTTTGGCAGGAAGCTCTCACAGGAGCTGCTGGACAATGTGTATGCCAGAATAGTTGCTAACACACAACACAGCTCACACCCACCTTAGCAGGACGACCACCGTCCCAAACTACGCCAGCTGCAGGTGTAGCAGCAGCCTCTAGGGCCCCTCAGGGGAGGGGGGAGACGGACCCTCCACACCCCCCCCCCCCTCCTCCTCCCCCTCCATCTACAGCTCCAGTCGCCCATCCTGCACAGAGGAGACACCTGAGTGCACCTATGACGGAGATGATGCAGCAGTACCCTCCCAACCCTCCACCTCAACCACAGCCGGGAGTCCCACTGAGAATCACCCAGTGGGAAGCACTAAGAGCAGACTCTGCACGGAGGACAGCAGAGGCCTAGACAACCTCCGTGGAACGGTGTACATTACACATAGCCACCCCACCACAGAGGCAGCACAGGAGGAGCAGCAGCAGCCTGAATTGGGTGTAGAGCTGATCCCCTAACCAAAGACCCCATCACTCCGGAGCCTCCAGTCTCCCACCCACCCTCTCCTCCCTCCCCCCCCTTCCCCCTCCTCCCCTTCTTCCTCCTCCCACAGACCTTTCCCCTTCTTCCCCAATCCCTCCTCTTTCTCCCCCACCTCTTCTCCCCTTCTTCCCAACACACCTCCAGCTCTCTCACCGGTGATCCAGGTCCAGGATAGGACACCACTCCAGCAGAGGCTTCCCAACCTGAAACAGACAGACATAGATGAGATCAGCACCGCTGCGCTGAGCTTGATGCTGCGGTCAGAAATGGCCTCCCTATCCAGGGCCCAGGTACAGAGCACTCTCTCTTTTGCCCCTCCCACAATAGCACCTGTCTCAGTGACTCAGTGAGAACAGGCCCTTCAGGCATGAACAGACCGACCTGAAAAAGTCCGACCATCTCTACATACGTATTCACGTCCCATTCTTGTGAATGTGATAACACAGGACCCTGGAGGAATTTCTTCAAATTTTGCAAAAACATTCACATGAACTTGCAAATAAATTGATTTTTGGAGATCAAAGGTCAAGGTTGTGGTTTCATTAAAGCTCCAGAACTGTATGTATTTCTCCTGAACTGGTGAGTTTGGGTCATGTGAAGCCCCAGTGGCCTAATGGATAAGGCACTGGCCTCCTAAGCCAGGGATTGTGGGTTCAAGTCCCATCTGGGGTAAATGTCAAATTGGAAAGTGTGCTGGGCCCATAACCCAGAGGTCAATGGATTGAAACCATCCTCTGCAATCTGTGTTTTGCTGCTGACACAATGGTACACACTTTAAAGGGGTGAGGCATCAAGAGATTATGACCCTCAACCTGATTTCCACGGTGAGATGAATATGAAAAAAACTGCTGGAAAAGTTGTTGACAGTGTCAATTGTTAATTGTGGGTTCGAGTCCCATCTGGGGTGAATTGCAGCAGAGTGGAGCATTGAAAGCGTGCTGGGCCCATAACCAAGAGGTCAATGGAATTGAAACCATCCTCTGCTTACTGTCTTTGGCTGCTGAAACAATGTTTGATTTCCACGGTGAGATGAATATGAAAAACTGGTGGAAAAGTTGTTGACAGTGCCATAAAACAGTAATGTTCTTCAGGCAAATCATGTTCTGAGTTTACTGTCCTTTTTGACAAATCCACATCCACTACCCTGTCAGGAACCTGTAGTAATGCTGACTTTCCAGTTATGTGATCGATAAGTGGTTGGGCTGTATACAGGTTTTGATCATATCCATCCGTTGCATGGACGGGACTTCAATACCCCGGTTCCACCGCCTGATCGCTGTCTTGTCTTTGTCGTTCGATGACTATTTGGGCTCACAACTAAACACACCCGAAGCATCTCAGCCAAAAATCTGTTTGCAGGAGAGCGCCTTGTTTTCTTTTGGCTTGGGAAAGGCTTTAGCTTATGACAAGGTAAACAAATTGCACCATAGTGCTACTCATTAGTGTGCTCACTTCAGTTCTGTATTGGAGCACATCCTTAGAGCTAATGGCCCTTATTTATCAACGTAGAAACCAGCACAGATATGAGTGCAGAAATCCTCTTACGACAGGCTTCACGTGAGATTCATGAAACGCTCAGATCACACCAATCAGAGCGTAAGAATGATCGTACATTGATAAATGCAGCGGCTGGAAACGATCATATAAAAAATATCACGCCCCAATATATTTTTGATACTATTTACGACATGGCCAGACGTAATCTAATAAACTGCACTTTTCAGAGGTGGAGATTGAAATTGTTATTATTTAATCTGCTATAGATAGAGGGTATTGTTAAGTTTTGTCAAAACTAACATAGGGTTCAGTCAGATCTCTGAGGGTCTAATTGAGAATTAAGAAAAGGTTTACTGCAACAGCATGATGAGGATGATAAGACAAAGACAGAGACAAACAAACATAATAACACTGCAGCTGACAGCGGACTGGATCCATGCTTCCCCATGATGGAGTCACGTGAAACCAGCCTTGAAAATTCCTAAATCACACAGTTTTATCCCCTGCACCTTGGGGCGGTTCCTTTTTACCTGGCACAGTCAAATCTTTTCTCATTGGTCCGCCGTCGTCATGACAGCATGCCGAGGGCATCTTCGCAGTCCAATGAGAATAAACATGCCGCTAAACTCTGCCCCTTTGGGGGTCGCTTTTGGTTGCAAAGCAAAAGGTTCTGTTGTTTAAATGTGAAACTCTAACATCAACAGGTTAATTAGCATTGTATTGTCTTAGCCCAGACTAAGACCCCAGGGGACAGGAGACAGAAGGCCACCTTTTGTTGCGTAGCAGGAAGCTCCTTTGCATATGTTAAATGCCAGACTTGACCAGATCAATTCTTTTTACAGTCAGAGAAATAGAGGGGGAAGGTGGGGAACAAATGTCCATCTTGACTTCTTCATAGACA
>JAEKDQ010000145.1:0-28713 GCA_026937815.1 Etheostoma perlongum | reverse complement strand
TCCTGTAAAAAACAAGGTTTAGTTTCATGAAAATAAAATTTAAAGTGCAGCTTTTAACAGCAAAATATATCCTGTAAATAGTATCAAAAAACATGACTAGGATATCTATCTTGGGTGTGTACAGTAACTCACAGCTGGTACGGTTCCACAGCGGGTTCTTCACATTGCTCCCTCTTTTCTCCTGAAGAAGAGGAGGAGGAGGACGAGGAGGGGAGGAGGGGAGGGGGATGTCCTCCGTGTTCCTCCTCTGAAAGGCGTCCAGCTGGGCGTAGAGGTGCAGATAATGGCCGACGGGCTGCTGTCCATTAAACCTGCACCAGTGATAGTTTTAGCTCAAAAAAGCTCATTGAGCATCAAAAATAACTGTATTTTATAATTATTTGTATATATACAGTGAGGAAAATAAGTATTTGAACACCCTGCTTTTTTTGCAAGTTCTCCCACTTAGAAATCATGGAGGGGTCTGAAATTGTCATCATAGGTGCATGTCCACTGTGAGACATAATCTAAAAAAAAATCCAGAAATCACAATGTATGATTTTTTAACTATTTATTTAGTATGATGCAGCTGCCAATAAGTATTTGAACACCTGAGAAAATCAATGTTAATATTTGGTACAGTAGCCTTTGTTTGCAGTTCCAGAGGTCAAACGTTTCCTGTAGTTTTTCACCAGGTTTGCAAACACTGCAGAAGGGATTTTGGCCCCTCTCCTCACAGATCTTCTCTAGATCAGTCAGGTTTCTGGGCTGTCGCTGAGAAACACAGAGTTTGAGCTCCCTCCAAAGATTCTCTATTGGGTTTAGGTCTGGAGACTGGCTAGGCACGCCAGAACCTTGATATGCTTCTTACAGAGCCACTCCCTTATCCTGGCTGTGTGCTTGGTCATTGTCATGTTGGAAGACCCAGCCTCGATCCATCTTCAATGCTCAATGCTGAGGAAGGAGGTTGCAATACATGGCCCCGGTCATCAGAGGTGGGTAGTAACGAGAGTTACATTTACTCCGTTACATTTACTTGAGTACGTTTTTGAAAATATTGTACTTCTAGGAGTAGTTTTAAATCACTATACTTTTACTTGTACTTGAGTAGATTAGTGAAGAAGAAACTGTACTCTTACTCCGCTACATCAGGCTACAATGAGCTCGTTACTTTTTTTTTTTACCTCTTTGGTATTCTACGCGTCATTGTTTTTACTAAAGACATGTCCTGGTTTAAGCAGGGGAAACTTCCGTGCCATGCATGATTTCAAACCATGACGTCTTAGTGTATTACCAACAGTAACCTTGGAACGGTGGTGCCAGCTTTATTCAGGTCATTGACCAGCTCCTCCCGTGTAGTTCTGGGCTTATTTCTCACCTTTGTTAGGATCATTGAGACCCCACGCGGTGAGATCTTGCATGGAGCCCCAGTCCGAGGGAGATACAGTGGACCCTTTTTCACCAAGCTGCTGGGACATTTCCCTGTAGCCCTTTCCAGCCTTGTGGAGGTGTACAATTTTGTCTCTAGTGTTTTTGGACAGCTCTTTGGTCTTGGCCATGTTAGTAGTTGGATTCTTACTGATTGTATGGGGTGGACAGGTGTCTTTATGCAGCTAATGACCTCAAACAGGTGCATCTAATTTAGGATAATAAATGGAGTGGAGGTGGACATTTTGAAGGCAGACTAGAACACAAACACATGTTGTGTGGCTGATAGTTACGTTTAGAAGTCAGAGAGACTAAACTGCTCAGATCACGGATCATCGACAGTCTGTTGTTAATTAAAATCAGCAACAGATCGCATGTAGAACATTCTGAGAGCTACTTTGTCATAATTAAAACAACTAGAGACTGTGTACCAGCTGATATGTGTGTCTGATTATATTTTTATTAAATTGGAATCGCACCACAGTGTTTTTGTCACTTCCTGTCCAGCCTAAAGGCTGCTGAAATCGGCTGGAAACTGTCCGACTTTGCCGCAGCGTTTTGTCACCGCCCCCTGCTGCTGCCGCCTGCTCTCGTCTACTTTACAGGCGAGGCGCAGTTCATCTTGAACGAGCCTTTCTTTCCTGGCTGGGTTGAAACACGCCCCATAATCACAGCCCAGTGGAGCAGACCACGTCAAGCTAATAAAGGTTAATACAGTCGGTGTAACTCACCTTTCTTTCTGCTGCTGCAGCTTCTCTCTGCGGCTCTCGTTGATGAAGAGGCTGGGATCAGAAATACATTTAGTGTTAGAAAAAAAAAAAATATATATATATATATAGAATATACATATATTTCAGGGTTTTGGAGCACCAGAGCCAAATGAATGAGACTAAAAGACTTTTCTCAGATCTGAAGATTGAAGTTCTTTAACTTTAAGTTTAGTCTTTAAGCGTGTTGAGTGTTATTTATGTATAATCTGCTCTAGCTTTTCTAACATTTAAGACACATATGTTAACGTTCCAAAATGAAGTGAAAAAAGAGACGCAAAACTACCACAAAGATACACTACACCGACTACAAAGAGACACAAAATGACCACAGAGACCCAAAACTACCCCAAAGAAAACACAAATGATTATAAAGAGACACACCACAACGACAAAGAGACACAAAAATGTATTTTTAAATTGAAAAACTCCACATTTTCTTGAGGAAGGACGCCTAAACCCCCCTGCAAAATATGCGTACCTAAGTATTCAGAAAAGCCAAGAAAAACTGTGTGTGTGTATGTATGTATGTATATATCTATATATTAGAGGTGTTTATTGAAGCTCTACCAATTAAAAAGTTGATTCATTTTTTTTTTTTGTAATGGCGTGTGTACTATCACATGGGAAAAGTAACTTCATGTACATAATGTGAATTGTTTTTTTAAATTGAGAATCATTTCTGAATCGAATATCGATTTTGAATTGAATCGTGACATTTTCTGAATTGTGCACCCCTATAAAATACATATAATACATACATATCATTTCCCACATTCAAGGTCATACATGACATTAAAACATAACATAATGTTATAAAACAGTCTCTGCAGCGCACTGTACACATCAAACCCACTAAAAGTCCCTATTTTCTCAATGAAATCATGATTAATTTTTGATGTATGTAATAACATTTAAAGGCAACACCACCGGTACCATATGGACCTAAAATAAGCAAACCAACCAATCAGAGGGTGCTAATGTCATGCTATGTTCATGGTATCAGTGCTGTTAGCCAATTATTATTATTATTATTATTATAATTATTATTATTATTATGATTACTTTGTAGTGGGACGGGGTGTAGACCCTGAGTGGGACTCTCCAGTCGGGTTTTGCAGGCAGTCTCTTGATGGCGGCCCCGGGTCTCTCTGCAGCTCTGGACTTCTGTCTCTTCTCTGAACAACAGGAGAGTCTCATGTTAGAATAACAATAAGATATTGGTGTATCTGACGCTGGAAAATGTTTGTATTGTTGCCATGACAACACCGGATGTTAATATAAGCGGTCTGTACAATTGCTAGGTGGTTTTAGTTCTAGATATTATTGTAAAATAGAATAGAAAGCCTTTATTGTCATTATACACAAATGAAGTACCTGTAACAAGATTGAAGCAACCCCTTTACAGTGTCAACACAAAATAAAAAATATAAAATGTAAGTAGTGCAGAAGATGAAAAAAAAAAATGCAAACCTGAAAACAACTATATACAGTGGGTACGGAAAGTATTCAGACCCCTTTTAAATGTTTCATTGCAGCCTTTTTCCAAAAATCAAAAAAAGTTCATTTTATTTCTCAGTAATGTACACTCAGCAACCCATCTTGACAGAAAAAACAGAAATTTAAAATTTTTGCATATTTATTAAAAAACAAAAACTGAAATATCACATGGTCATAAGTATTCAGACCCTTTGTTCAGTATTTAGTAGAAGCACCCTTTTGATCTAATTGAGTCGTTTTGGGAAAGATGCAACAAGTTTCTCACATCTGATTTGGGTATCCTCTGCCATTCCTCCTTGCAGATCCTCTCCAGTTCTGTCAGGTTGGATGGTAAACGTTGGTGGACAGTCATTTTCAGGTCTCTCCAGAGATGCTCAATTGGGTTTAAGTCAGGGCTCTGGCTGGGCCATTCAAGAACAGCCACAGAGTTGTTTGAAGCCACTCCTTCGTTATTTTAGCAGGGTCATTGTCTTGTTGGAAGGTAAACCTTCGCCCAGTCTGAGGTCCAGAGCACTCTGGAAAAGGTTTTTCGTCCAGGATATCCCTGTATCTTCATGCAACCAGTCGTCCTGTCCCTGCAGCTTCACCCCCACAGCATGTCTCTGCTTCACTGTTGAGAACTGTATTGGACAGGTGATGAGCAGTGCCTGGTTTTCTCCACACATGTTAGAATTAAGGCCAAAAAGTTCTATCTTGGTCTCATCAGACCAGAGGATTTTATTTATCACCATCTTGGAGTCCTTCAGGTGTTTTTTAGCAAACTCCATGGCTTTCATGTGTCTTGCACTGAGGAGAGGCTCTGCCATAAAGCCCCGACTGGTGGATTGCTGCAGTGATGGTTGACTTACTACAACTTTCTCCCATCTCCCGACTGCATCTCTGGAGCTTAGCCACAGTGACCATTGGGTTCTGTACAATTGTTTGGCCGGACGCCAGCTGGGGTTTTAGTTCTAAACGATTTGATTATGGAGGCCACTGTGCTCTTAAACCTTAGAATAGCAAAATATTTTTGTAACCTTGACCAGATCTGTGCCTTGCCACAAATCTCTGAGCTCTTCAGGCAGTTCCTTTGACCTCATGATTGTCATTTGCTCTGACATGCACTGTGAGCTGTAAGGTCTTATATAGACAGGTGTGTGGCTTTCCTAATCAAGTCCAATCAGTATAATCAAACACAGTGGACTCAATGAAGGTGTAGAACCATCTCAATGATCAAAGAAATAGACAGCACCTGAGTTACATATGAGGGTCACGGCAAAGGGTCTGAATACATATGACCATGTGATATTTCAGTTTTTGTTTTTTAATAAATATGCAAAAATTTCTAAATTTCTTTTTTTCTGTCAAGATGGGTTGCTGAGTGTACAACTATGAGAAATAAAATGAACTTTTTTTGATTTTTGGAAAAGGCTGCAATGAAACAAAGATAAAAAATTTAAAGGGGTTGAATACTCTTCCGCACTGTACATAAATAAAATAGTAAGTTAAAGGGTTTGTATACAAAAGTCCTAGTTTGGTGTATCAAAAGTCCTGAGTATTAAATATTGCACAGTAATGAGATTAAGTGATTAAATATTAAATGTTGCACTGTAATGAGATTAAATGGTTAAGTATTAATAATAAACAAATATTGCACTGTAATTAAATTAAATGGTTATGTATTAATAATAAATTGCACTGTAATTATAAAACATTGTTCACTGAATTTCGGGTTCTATGAGTTAAAGTGAGTTGTATTTTTGCCCTTTTGGTACATTCAGTACAAACAAGTTTTATTTTTGGTAAGCTACAAGATCCAGGACTGGAAGTTTGTGAATAGCGAACTGTTGAGCTCCTATTTTGTTTTATTCTGCTGCTGGTCTACCAGGCAAGCACGTTTTCACGGTGTTCCATCATACTTCTAAGGAATAAAGGTAAAATGGACATGAGTATGAAGTATGGATTCTTTATGACCAGGTTAGTTACAGTTGGTGCCACTTTGAATGCTGTTTTCAACACTTTTATTGACGCTTTTTTTCAATGTTTTTAAGTTTTTCTTACGTTTTTGTCCCTTTTTTCAACACTTTTGTCCCTTTTTTATATTATGTAACTTACTTACGTAACTAACTTATTAACTTTAGTTTTACAGTTGTTTTTGGAATGTATGGTCAATAAACCTCATTTATAGGAAATTATACCAAATGTTTGAGTTACTGTATAAATAAGTTGAGTTATAAAGCAGAAATTAGGAATTATTTAGACTAAAATTAAAGGAATGTATGTTGATGGATAATCACAGACTGGAATATGTCAACTTTTCCTCAATACTATTTCAAAAACCACTTTAATTTTTTTTTTTCAAATGCTATAAAATTGAATAAGACGCCCCGAAATTAATGAACGTAGAGATTTGTACTTGCCAAAGAGCGTTGTGTGGAATCAATCATGTTATTTTGAGTAGTTAAAAAGAACATTGATATAGGAAAACGGGTCAAATTGGCCCGTTTTCCTATATCAATGAGGACAACATGAGGGTTAAGAACAAACTCAAGCTACTTGTACTTTCCTTGAGTATTTCCAAGTACTGCTCCGATCTACTATTCCTCCCCTACATCTCAGAGGCAGATATTGTATTTTTTTCTCCACTACATTTGTCTGACAGCTTTAGTTACTTTACAGATGACAGTTTTTCCTTCCCTTCCTGTCCAGTGAAAACTTGGGAAATACTGATCCACATTTTTCTGACATTTTAAAGACCAAACAACTAATCCATTCATCCAGAAAATGATCCACACATTAATCAACGATGAAAATAATAATAATAAAAAAAGTAAGTTGCAGTTCTATTAAAATACCAGACACCCCCTCAATGATTCAAGACTTTGTGTTCTGATGTTACCAAAACACAAAGCAAGCCATGATGTGGCGCTGTCACTATCCAATCAGGATTCAGCTAGTCTGCCGGGGAGATGGAGCGGTACGAGAGGAGAAGAGAGTCGTGTTTCTCTGCAGTTTATTAGATGAAATGTGTTGAGACCAGCGCTGGAATGTAACTAGTAACTGTAACTGTAGTACATTTACTCCATTTACTCCATTACTGTACTTAAGTCCAGATGTTGAGGTACTGTACTCAAGTCTTTTCTTTTCATGTTACTTTTTACTTCTACTCCACTACATTATAGAGAAATATTCTACTTTTTACTCGACTACATTCATCTGACAGCTTTAATTACCAGTTACTTTAGTTACTAGTTACTTTAGTTACTCCGCTACATTCATCTGACAGATTTAGTCACTAGTTACTTTAGTTACTAGGATCCTTTACTTTTTACAATGGGAGGAGAGTTCTTTAATTTTAATACTTTAACTACATTTTCCTGATGATACTTACACACGTTTACTAAAGTTACATCTTCAATGCAGGACTTTTACTGTAACAGAGTGTGGTATTAGTACTTTTACTGAAGTAAAAGATCTGAATACTTCTTCCAGCGCTGAACGTGTTGACGGCCGGCAGCTGGAGCCGAGCAAGCAGCAGTGAGCGACCACTGGGTGGCGCCAGAACCCACAACCAACTTATCTGATGAGCTGAACTGCTGCTACTGGTGTTGTTGTCTCGTCTGTGGTACGTGCATTGTGTTATATCTGAGTTACCTGCTGCTCCTGCTCTCCTTTTAGCCGCCTGAGATGACGCTACTGCGGCTCTGTTTCGATGCAGCACCGTGTGGCTGAACTCCTCCTGCATCATCTACACACACACACGCACACAGACAGACACACGCACACACAGACACACATACAAACAAGCACGCACACACGCATACACACATACAGGCACACACACACACACACACACACAGGCACAAACTCACACGGACGGACACACACACACACACACACAAACAAGCACGCACACACACAGACACTCACAGGCACAAACACACACACACATACATACACAGATGGATAAGCAAACACACACACAAGCACAGACACACACACGTACATAAACATCCATACTCATTTATAGAAGCAGTATTATAATCTTCCTCAATGTAGAATTTGTGGCAGATCTAGCATTAAATATATGTGTACCTAATAAAGTGGGCAAGGAGTAACCAATATTCAAAATCTGTAATGTAGTTGCTCAAATACTTGCCGAGGTACATCATCATTCTTGCTAATTCTGGGCAAGCTTACATCTTGTATTTTATACTAATGTTCACTAACGTGCTCTGTCTCTATCAATTAAATAAAGAAAGAAATTAAGCCGTTGAACTGATCAGTCAACCAATCAGACTGATCTGTACCTGTGGGTCCAGGTGTTTGCTGATGTGCTTCTCCAGGAAGGGACGCCTGAGGACGGAGCTGACCGAGGGACGGTCTCGGGGGTTAACCTGTAACACAGAGCGTGTGCGTGTGTTTGCATGTTTGTGTGTGCATGCGTGAGTGTGTGTGTACGTGATTGTGTGCGTGTGTGTGCGAGCATGTGTGTGTGTGTGTGTGTGTGTGTGTGTGTGTGAGTGTGTGTGTGTGTGTTTGTGTGTGCATGCGTGTGTGTGTACACAATCAAAGTAAAGTTGAACACTGAAGAGCAGCATCATTTTCAGAAGACACTTTTATAATTACGATTACTAATTATTGGTACAGGGTTACAAAACTGAAGAAAGTGTTGAAAAAGCATCAAAAAAGCATCAAAAAAGTGTCAAAAAAACGTAAAAAAAAGTGTTAAAAAAGCGTCAAAAAAGCATCAAAAAAATTTTCATTTTCAGTTTTAACCGGGAGGACAACACAAGGGTTAAAAGATGTACATCGTTGACGGGGCTGTACAGTGTTCACAACTGTCTGCATGCTGCAGTATGTGCTATCTGCCTGAGTGTGTACAGCTTTCTCGTGTGCTGGGCTGATATCCTGAACAGCTGCTCAAACAGTTTCCTGACATCCTGACATTCACACTTTCCTCTTTACTTACACTTGTTTTGCAGTTTGAACTGGGAGAACTTAGCAGGTAATTAAAGGGACGCCGTTCAGAAAATGATCTGTCTAGTAGGGGTGGGGGAAAACATTGATACAGCATCGCGAAATTTTCAGTGGCAATACTGTATCAATATACAAAGTATGGATCTTTTATTAGATATTATATATGTGTTGGTCAGTTTGTCTCATTTTGCAGCAATAACATTGAAGTGAGATGAACAAGCAGATATGTTTCTTTTTAGATAAAACAGATGTTGACAAATTTGAAAAAAGGTTATAAATTGCAATATATCGCAGAATATTGCAATATGTTTAAAATCGCAATAATATTGTATCGTGGGCATAAGTATCGTGATGATATCGTATCGAGAGGCATCTGGTGATCCCCCCCACTGTCTAGGAAATTGTGAAAATGTCTTAATGGTTTCTGAAGTTTAATAAATACAACTTAAACCAAAAAAGGAACAAAATCAGACATCTGCATCTTGAGAAACAGACACATTTGTACTCCCACACTGTTCTGCACTGCATGCAGGCATGAAGGGAGTTCCAGTTTAAGGTTCCTCCTCAGAGACACTGAGATCATCCCTGACACTGATGTGCACGTCTCAATCAAAAGTCCAATTGTTTAACCCGTGTTGATGTTGAATTGAAAATCAACACTTTTGTTGATGCTTTTTATCGACGTTTTTAACTTTTTCTTACGTTTTTGTACCTTTTTTCAACGCTTTTGATGCTTTTTTCAATGTTTTTTGATGTTTTCAACATTCCATAACACTCATTTATTAACTTCAGTTTTACAGTTATTTTTGGAATTTATGGTCAATAAACCGTATTTATAGGATTATACCTAATGTTTGAGTTAGAAAAGCAGAAATTAGGAATTATGTAGACTAAAATTAAAGGAATGTAAATGTGCTGTATTTATATAGCGCTTTTCTAGTCTGAACGACTACTCAAAGCGCTTTTACATAGTACAGGAAACATTCACCATTCACAGTCATTCATACACTGTGGCCGAGGCTGCCGTACAAGGTGCCATCTGCTCATCAGATAAACACTCACACACATTCACACTCCGATGACACAGAATCGGGGGCAACTCGGGGTTCAGTGTCTTGCCCAAGGACACTTCGACATGGGACTGCAGGGCCGGGGATTGAACCACCAACCTTCCAATTGGCAGGCAACCGCTCTACCACTGAGCCACAGCCGCCCCCGGAATGTATATTGATGGATAATCACAGACTGGAATATGTCAACTTTTACTCAATACTATTTCCTATCTACACACATACAAGTGATAGTGGTAGATTGATAGGTAGGTAGGAAGGTACGTAGATAGATAGATAGATAGATAGATTATTTATTTTCCTTCTGCACGAAGCCTCACATACAGTGGGTACGGAAAGTATTCAGACCCCTTTAAATTTTTCACTCTTTGTTTCATTGCAGCCTTTTTCCAAAAATCAAAAAAGTTCATTTTATTTCTCAGTAATGTACACTCAGCAACCCATCTTGACAGAAAAAAAGAAATTTAGAAATTTTTGCATATTTATTAAAAAACAAAACTGAAATATCACATGGTCATAAGTATTCAGACCCTTTGCCGTGACCCTCATATGTAACTCAGGTGCTGTCTATTTCTTCTGATCATCCTTGAGATGGTTCTACACCTTCATTGGAGTCCAGCTGTGTTTGATTATACTGATTGGACTTGATTAGGAAAGCCACACACCTGTCTATATAAGACCTTACAGCTCACAGTGCATGTCAGAGCAAATGACAATCATGAGGTCAAAGGAACTGCCTGAAGAGCTCAGAGACAGAATTGTGGCAAGGCACAGATCTGGTCAAGGTTACAAAAAATTTCTGCTGCACTTAAGGTTCCTAAGAGCACAGTGGCCTCCATAATCCTCAAATGGAAGACGTTTGGGACGACCAGAACCCTTCCTAGAGCTGGCCGTCCGGCCAAACTGAGCTATCGGGGAGAAGAAGAGCCTTGGTGAGAGAGGCAAAGAAGAACCCAATGGTCACTGTGGCTAAGCTCCAGAGATGCAGTCGGGAGATGGGAGAAAGTTGTAGTAAGTCAACCATCACTGCAGCAATCCACCAGTCGGGGCTTTATGGCAGAGTGGCCCGAAGGAAGCCTCTCCTCAGTGCAAGACACATGAAAGCCCGCATGGAGTTTGCTAAAAACACCTGAAGGACTCCAAGATGGTGATAAATAAAATCCTCTGGTCTGATGAGACCAAGATAGAACTTTTTGGCCTTAATTCTAAGCGGTATGTGTGGAGAAAACCAGGCACTGCTCATCACCTGTCCAATACAGTCTCAACAGTGAAGCATGGTGGTGGCAGCATCATGCTGTGGGGGGTGTTTTTCAGCTGCAGGGACAGGACGACTGGTTGCAATCGGGGAAAGATGAATGCGGCCAAGTACAGGGATATCCTGACGAAAACCTTTCCAGAGTGCTCTGGACCTCAGACTGGGCCGAAGGTTTACCTTCCAACAAGACAATGACCCTAAGCACACCGCTAAAATAACGAAGGAGTGGCTTCACAACAACTCTGTGGCTGTTCTTGAATAGCCCAGCCAGAGCCCTGACTTAAACCCAATTGAGCATCTCTGAGAGACCTGAAAATGACTGTCCACCAACGTTTACCATCCAACCTGACAGAACTGGAGAGGATCTGCAAGGAGGAATGGCAGAGGATACCCAAATCCAGATGTGAGAAACTTGTTGCATCTTTCCCAAAACGACTCATGGCTGTATTAGATCAAAAGGGTGCTTCTACTAAATACTGAACAAAGGGTCTGAATACTTATGACCATGTGATATTTCAGTTTTTGTTTTTTAATAAATATGCAAAAATTTCTAAATTTCTGTTTTTTTCTGTCAAGATGGGTTGCTGAGTGTACATTACTGAGAAATAAAATGAACTTTTTTGATTTTTGGAAAAAGGCTGCAATGAAACAAAGAGTGAAAAATTTAAAGGGGTCTGAATACTTTCCGTACCCACTGTAAAGACATACATATACACCACAACATGACTACATCAGAGACATCCACATACTGTACATGCCTATCTACACACATAAAAGTGATAGAAGGAGGGATTTTACATTTTGATGTGACTTTCAGAGTTCAACGCTAAGGTTTTTTTACTTGTCCGGTCGGGCAATAAAAGTTTGAAAAAAAAAAAAAAATGTTGGAAAAAATATCCAAAATGTCAAATTTTAAAAACAAAAAATGTGTAAACAAAACCCACATTAAAACACTGTCAAAGAAATGTCAATGATGTAAACAAAAAGTCCCAAAAACCTTACAAATAAAAATTCCAACGTTAAAAGCATGTGTAAAGAAATGTGGAAAAAAAAACGCACAACGTTTATTTGCACAACGTGGCGTTTTACTTGCCCTGGCCGATCGGAAGACCCTTATTGTTGAACCCTGGACTTTCCATATTGAGCCCTGCCTGACTGAGTGTGTTGTGTTTGTGATCTGGGGCTGCGCTTTGCTTGGGGAGGAGATGTGTTTACAGAATTCTGCGCGTCTAATTAATGTCTAGGTTCAACTGCTACAACTGCTATTTGCACACTGAATGTCGGCTGACTGACTTTGTATCCACACACAGTCAAGAGAAATTAGTGAATTAGGAGTGTCTGACCTTAAACAGTTGTGTGACTAGCAGGTGCAGGTCGTACGAATAGCGGCTGGGCGCTGGGTTGTAGCGTCCCCTGCAGATTTTACTGACCAGCTGACGGAGACTGCTGGCCTCAAACTACAGAGAAGGACAGGAGCCAGACAGACATACACACAGACAGACAGAGAGCCAGACAGACAGACACACAGACAGATGGATGGACAGACAGACGGACGCACAGACAGACAGACACAAAGACAGATGGATGGATAGACAGACACATAGACAGACAGACGGACAGACACACAGACGGACAGACACACAGACGGACAGACAGACAGACACACAGACAGACGGACGGACGGACGGACGGACAGAAAGACAGACAGACACACACACAGACACACAGACGGATGGACAGACACACAGTAACTCATTTATTAAAGTAAAAGTCAGACATTCAAAACTTTACTCAAATAATAGTACAAACGTATCAGCATCAAAATATCATATGTAGTTTTTAGCTGTGTGTGTGTGTTTGTGTGTGTGTGTGTGTGTGTGTGTGTGTGTGTGTGCTTGGCATTGTGCAGCTTACTGGATGCCTCAGGGTGCAGATTTCATACAGGACGCAGCCCAGAGACCAGATATCCCTGCAGAGGACACACACACACACACACTTGCGTTATGAAGAGGGATTTAAAATGCAATCTAACGTTAATTTAACTAACTGATTTATTTGTATCACACCAAAATGTTTTAAGCTTGACAAATTCAGAACGTTTCTATAGAGTCAATATAAAGCAGCTTGTTTTGTGTATCTTGTGTAATGTCTTGTGTAACATCTTGTGTAATATCTTGTGACATATTTCTTGTTGAAACAGGATTCTGGGGCAGGACCTAACATTATCTCCTGTCTTCCTGAGCTAAAGACATAAACACCAGAAACCAAAGAGTTAAGTCTCCAATCAGAGCGCAGCTACCAACAGAAACGTTGTTTTCAGTCCTGGAGTCATACAACAGCTTTGGCATTCACTTTTTTTGGCAAGGAATCAAGTATGTGCATGTGTGTGGGCTCTTGCACTTCTATCTTTGTGAGGTCCTACAAAAGTTTTAGACCTTGAGAATGAGGACATTTTCAGAAATCAAGGACATTTTTACCCTTACTTCAAAGGACCGTTTGAGAGTGTAGAGTTAGGGTGAAGGTTGGGGTTCGAGGCTCAGGCATTGATTATGTAAATACAGGGTCTCACAAGTATAGCAATCCAAACATGCTGTGTGAGTGTGGGAAAGAGGAAGTAACTTTGACCTTCAGTTGTATCAAAACAACAGAAAGAGAATGATAATCAGTTTGCATGTCTGAGTTTCCTGTTAGCGAGTGTGTGTGTGTGTGTGTTTGTGTGCGCGTGTGTGTCTGCGCGCGTGTTGTAGTTGTTGGAATGAAACCTCCCTCTGAGTGAATGTTCAGCAGTGCAACCAGTACGATTTTAGAAGCATGAGCTCGTCTCCGCCCACAGGGCTTCATTCTGACCTGAGCAACCCCCCCCCCAAACAATGATTAACCAATCATAGCTTAGACGCCGTTTCTAGGCACAGCAGGCTGCGTGCGAAGCTGTGTGTATGGTGCTGTCATAACAGAGACATTCTGCACTTAGCATTTCCTTTCCAAAACTAAAGACACAAAGGCAAACGTGTGATGGATTGTTTTTAACATTGTGTTTACATCCTCTAATGTAACCTGCAGTTATATCTCTGGCAAATCTAATTACTTATTATACCATGGTCTGGGTGAATACTCAATTCTGATTGGCTGCAGGGTGTCCATAAAAAAAAGTGATGTAGGACACCTACTAAAAGAGTTCTGGTGAAACTGACTGACTACTGTTCTAAATTAATGCACTACATTAAAGCTTAAGTAGGTAACTTTTGTAAAAATTTATTTTTTACATATTTGTTAAAACTGTCACTATGTCCTGACAGTAGAATATGAGACAGATAATCTGTGAAAAAATCAAGCTCCTATGGCTCCTCCCTGTGCTCCTACTGCCACTTGCAGAAATACACCGCTCCCGGTCAGAAACAGCCAATCAGAGCCAGGAGGAGTGTCTTAGCAGTGTCAATCACTCTCGTGTACGCGCTGCTCATACCCCTCCCCCTGCACAGAGCGTACCGTGTTCAAGCTCAAGATTGCCAGTGTGCTGCAGCTGTGCTAATCGCGGAGAAACAACTTTTCAGGAAAACTGCCAATTTCTCGAGTGACACCTGCTCAGAAAACACAGACGGGCAAACAGAAGAAGACCGATGACGAAAAGCGAACTAAAAAGAAAGAATTAAACCGAGCCCGAAATAAAACGAGGGTCAACATCGGAGCGGTTTTTCAGAGGTGGAGGGAGCTACGCCTCCTGAAAGGATTCAACACGGATTCAACACTAGCCACATTTCTGCTTGACATGTAAGTATCCCTGCTTGATTTGTTTCATTTTGTAAGAACTACACAACTAAGATAGCGATGGTTACAGTATCACTGGTGTAGCTGCCAGCAGAGACAGTTGCATAATTCATTAAGTTAATTAAGTTCATTAAAAGAATAGTATAATTTAATAAGAAATCATGTTTGAATGTAACGTTATATGTTTGTTTTCTCTGTATTTTGTTTCTGCTTTGAAGTGTGTGTGACCTGTTTATATAGCGGAACTATTGTGCGTAGGTTTGATCGTTCCAGACATCTATTTGCGTTGCACCAGCAACGGAGAATGCAGGGCATGCCGAGTTAGCTGCGACTCGTTGAATTGTTTGTAGTGGCTTTACGTTCGTAAGTGCAGGGACATGCTGGAGAGAAGATGGTTACTGGTTATTTCACTCCCTAGAGTTAACGCGCCAATGAGGTATGTGCAATAGTTCTTGTGTGTAATTGTTTGTTACTTATTTATTCATGTGTTCTCTGTGAGAATATTATATCTGTAATTTATGTGATTTCTATATCGTATGTATTTAGTTCTCACGGCATGCTTGATGACATCAAGGAAGACATCAGAACACCAATAAATGCCCGTACATAAGAACGCCTTGTGTCCGTGTCGGTTAACTGGAGGGAGCTACAACTGGTGATAGCGCAAATCTCATTTTACTCTGTAGCTTGTTGCTAGCTAAGTCTAACAGTTAGCTTGTTAGCTTGTAGCACGGCAGGAATGTTGTAGCAGGTGAAATTTAACTTTACCTGCTAACTCCTTCACCCTCACTATAAGCAATATTGTTTTGATACCTACATTTAGTAAGCCAAAATGTTTTTTTGTCGATCCCTATTACATGTAGCTATGGTGAAAGTACTTTAATTGTGCGCTGTCCCTGTCAACGTTTGGCAAGGCAGAAATCTATTTTTGATTATTTTTAAACATACACATTTTCTTCCCCCTCAGGATGTAATTTGTAAATCAAATGTCTGACACAAATTCTTTATGCTCCTTCAACAGGTCAGACATTGCCCCAGACACAGAGGCAGGTGAAGGAATCGTCAGTCCAAATCAAGATGTTCAGTATTTCCTTGTGCAGGAGTACTTTGCAAAAAAGCTGATTTATTTTACCCATATGCAAAATAAAACCTAAGACATATTTCTAAGATGTTGTTATTCCTTGGCTTAGCTAGTGAGCTTCCTCAGTGATTCATCCTTTCTACTGAAAGTTTAGTGTTTTAAATTGATCCAAAAGGTAATTCAGTAATGTACTGTGTAAAGTGCTGCTTTTGTTCTCACAAATGAGCAATTACATAAAAACTAATTTTAAACCCTTTTATTGAAAAAATACACACAGCACACAACAGCTATACCCTCCTCAGAATAAATCCCCTGTATTGTCCATGAGTTAGTTTTCCACTAATACTGTATCTGAAGGTGGAGGCTGGGGGGGGGGCCTTGACCAACTGCCACTTTGCTCATTTGAAAGCCTTTATGTGTCTCTCTCATGGGGGGGCAAAATTCTCTGGGTGGCAAAAGCAGAGAAAGGGGGGTAACCTTGCCCCTTATGACCTCATAAGGAGCAAGTAGCCAGATCCGGCCATCTGAGCTTTCAAGATTTTTCTGTCGGAGTTTGGCCCTAAGGTTGGTATTTTTTACAAAAACATGACATCTGATTCTGTCAACTACAACCTAGTCTATATCCACAACGTTCTACCTAATGTCCGTTACCTTCCTTTTTCTTTGTGTTGTGATTTTGAACGGACTAAAACTAATATTGAACATACACATGTTCCATTAACTCTTTGGTGCCGGATGCTTCGCGACGACACATCTACCGCCGGTTACTGCGTTGCGCAACTTTGAACCTCCGCCGGCTGCTGCGTGGCGCAGCACAGCATTTTGTATTCGTCCAGTCTTTTCATGACGGCGTGCAGCAGTGAGCACTGTCATTGGTTCAAATACACATGAGGCGGGTCTTGTTGGCCATTTAAAGCCATGTGACCACTAAAATGTACTGTAGTTTGCTGAAAATCATGTCAATCAACCAGACATACACGTGCGTTTGTTTATGATTTTTTGAGTGACAAGCGAGAAAATGGCTCCGACAGAGGAGCATTTTGACCGGCGGTAGACGTGTTGGCGCGAAGCATCCGGCACAAACGGGTCCCGTTTGTCACTGCCCTCGCTGTCAAAATCCTCCTCTGTCGGAGACATTTTCTCGCTCGTCTCTCAAAAAACATAAACAAACGCACGTGTATGTCTGGTTGATTGACATGATTTTCAGCAAACTACAGTACATTTTAGTGGTCACATGGCTTTAAATGGCCAACAAGACCCGCCTCATGTGCATTTGAACCAATGACAGTGCGTTCTCTGCTGCATGCGTCATGAAAAGACTGACGAATACAAAATGCTGCGCCACGCAGCAGCCGGCGGGGAGGTTCAAAGTTGCGCAACGCAGTAACGGGCGGTAGATGTGTCGTCGCGAAGCATCCGGCACCAAAGAGTTAAAACAAATCCCTTCTCAAGGTTATTTTGCAGCGGCACTGTGTCTCCGTCTGGCGCTTAGCACCGCCCAAGACGATTGAGATTGTTTTGAAGAAATGCCAATAAACAAGAGCAGATGTTTCTGCTATCTCAAAATTCTGTGTGGACTAGCCAGACCCTCCTCGGAAGCGCTGTGGAGGAGGGTCTGGTGATTTGAGACTAACTATAAGCCCTGATTTAGGTAATTAAAGAATTAGAGAGATGCCGACAGAGTGCAGAGTGCCGGCTGTACGTACGTCTTGTTGTTGTAGGGCCGACTCTCGCAGATCTCCGGGGAGAGGTAGTACGGCGTCCCAACACACGTCCTGGCCAGCTCCATGGTGCTGCGCAGCCACAGGTCACAAACACAACACACTCAGTCAGGCAGGGCTCAATATGGAAAGTCCAGGGTTCGACAATAAGGGTCTCCCGATGGCCAAGTAAAACGCCACGTCGGGAAATATAGAACAATCCACCGCCCAGCTCGGGCGTCACCGTTTTATAATCAAGTAAAGTAAAGTGTAAAGTAAAGTTCAAGTATCTCACAATTTACTTTACTTTACTGTACTTGAGTAAATGTACTTACTTGCTTTCCGCCACTGCTTACTGTATCTTATCAATGGGGAAACACTGAAAATACAGTGTGGACATAAATTTCATTTGTTTTCAGTCCTGCAGGCCGGCCATTATTTCATGTGTGTTTACATGTCCTGGTCAACAGTTTGGGGAATGATAATGACTAGTTTGGATGTCTTCCATGTGTTACAGAGTGCTCAGTGATAAACAGCTGCACTCTGTGTGTGTGTGTGTGTGTGTGTGTGTGTGTGTATGCATGTGAAGATGACACAGACTTACTTATTTAACATTCTTGCGATTCCAAAGTCCCCCAGCTTTGCTTTCATCCCTCCATTGGTTAGGAAGATATTCTGCAGCAGAGGGAGAGCAGGAATGAAAGCATGTCTCTGTTCCAGCAGAGAAATAGTGACTGTGCATGTATTCTGTGTGTGTGTGTGTGTGTGTGTGGAAACAGATATGATTGATGAAAGATAGTGATGAACAGAGACACGGTCTGTGGTTAGTTATTCTGGGAGTTGGCACACAGCAGGGTCTTTGTTCACAACAAAGCTGAAGTTCAGCCTCACAATCTTCTGAGCTCTGTAATGATAATAGTTGTTAATTAAAAAAGGTTTAACCTCGGGGTATTTGGATGGTGTTGTTTACCATGTACACGTTGTGTACTACAGTAGGACTGCATGGTGTACAGTCTGTGGTAACAAAAAGGGGGCTGTCTGGGGCTCACTTTCTGGTTCTAGCTTCTCAAATGTGAATTGTCTGCTTTATATTATTGTCCGTTCATTATTTTGACTGCTGTTTGACGTCACCCTGGACTCTGGGAACTTCCTCTCTGGGTATTTCAGAATAAAATCTGTGTTAAAGTTTACCCTCAGAGCTGCGAACTGACTCAGGAAACATGACGCTGAAAAGTTTGCTGTCATTTTCGCACGATTTAAAAAATAGTGGGAGTTTGCGACTTATCAGCATAAATTCTTTCCGGAAGACCTAACTTTTAATCAGCGCACTTTAATCAGCTGTTAAAAAAATATGTTTTTGCTGTGTATCCATGGGGTTTTGATGGATGAATGAGATCCAGTTTCTAAATGTCCTCTGTCTTCAGTCTCCGGGTGAGCTGTTCAACATCTGTATGGCTTTCTGCGTCACTAGCCAAGACGAGGTGGCTAACCATAGCATGCTAGCTCGTTCTCAATGGAAAACACTGCTCAACAGCCACTAGTTGACCATAATCTCCAAAAGGTATTCCACAAGTGGCCTCGTCTAGAAGGAAGTCTCCCAGCTAATCCTGCCTTGGACTGACCAAAACTGGAGAAATAGTGATCTAGCTGATGGGATCTTACCTCGCTACTGAGCATGTGCAGCTCCCAACAAAGATAGGATAGAAGGGAGATGTCTCACTCTGTAGCTAAAACAGAGACCTAAACACACAGGGTGAAAACAGGATCTGCAGCAATGACAACAAAAATATGGTGTTTGTTGAAAATGAAACCATGGAAACCTATTCTGGTACAACCTCAAAATACAAATATGAGGCGCAGAATATGGGCGCTTTGATAATCTCACATACTGTTTTAGCTACTAAATACCATGCTAGTGTACCCTAGAAATCTAGACGCACCCTGGCGGAAACTCTAGCAACTCTCCGTTGGCTTGTGAACTGAAAAAAACAAATTCTGGTCAGGCCAATCACAATCATGTGTATAGAGTCGGTGGGCAGGCTTAAGAACAGCAGAGTTGCAAGTTGCGGCGGCTCGGCGTGAGACGGGAGGCCATGAGATGGGAGGTCTCCCTAGCTGCAGTCATACCCGACTCGGCGACTCTGGAAGACTTGGAGTTAAGATCTGAAATCATTCTTAAAAAATGAAGATGTGTTCAAAGTTTAAAGTTGAATCTATCAACCAGCGTTGCTATGATTGGTTGTAGCTGTCTATTGCGTGCAGAGGGAATATGAAAGACCCTGCACTTAGCCCCTTGGATTGAGCCCAACCAATGGGGCGCTCCCAGACCCAACATCTGGATGTGGGTCTGGCTTGTCATATTTCTGATTCTGAGTTGGTGTGTTTGTGGCAGATACCTGAGCTTTGATGTCTCTGTGGAGGATCTTCCTGTCGTGGATGTGTTTGAGGCCAAGGCAGATCTGAACAAACCAGTCCACGACCTGAGGAACACGTGGCTCAGAGTTACTCTGTTAGTGTGTTTGAGTCCAATTTAAAATGATAGAAACGTGGGGAGATCCTCACCTGCTCCTCAGTGAAGAAGACTCCCTCTCTGCATGTTGATCTTGTTCATCAGATCTCCTCCCGTCACAGTACTCCATCACTATATACAGGCTGCTTCTCTCTATATACACGCACACACACACACACATTTACACTCACACACACACACCCAAACACGCACACACGTGCATGCACACACACAGACATAGACGCACAAACACACTCACTCACATACACACACACACACACATGCACTCACTCACACACGCACACACGCACACGCACACACACACACACACACAGTTAACAGTGTGTGATATACAATAGTACAGGCCAAAAGTTTGGAACCACCCCACCCTAATTCAATGCGCTTTATTTTCATGACCATTGTAGATTATCACTGAAGACATCAAAACTATTAATAAACACACGTGGAATTATGTACTTAACAAAAAAAGTGTGAAATAACTGAAAACATATCTTATATTCTAGTTTCTTCAGCCACCCTTTTTTTTGATAGTGCTCCAAACCCTTGTTGTTCTCTCAATGAACTTCATGAGGTAGTCACTTGAATGGTTTTCACTTCACAGGTGTAATGCTTGTCAAGGTTAATTAGTGGAATTTCTTGCCTTATTAATGGAGTTGGGATCATCAGTTTTGTTGTGCAGAAGTCAGGTAGATACACAGCCGACAGCCCTATTGGACAACTGTTAGAATTCCTTATTATGGCAATAACCAATCAGCTAAGTAAGGAGAAACAAGTGGCCAAAAAGACGGTCAGTCAGCATGGAAAATTGCACCTTTGTATGTCCCCAAGTGCAGTCGCAAAAACCATCCAAGCCTAACGAAACTGGCTCACATGAGGACCGCCCAGGAAAGAAGGACCAAGAGTCACCTCTGCTGCTGAGGATAAGTTCATCTAAGTCACTAGCCTCAGAAATTGAAAGTTAACAGCAGCTCAGATTAGAGACCAGATGAATGCCACAAAGATTTCTAGCAGCAGATACATCTCTAGAACAATGCTAAGGAGACTGCGCAAATCAGGCCTTCATGGTCAAATAGCAGCTAGGAAACCACTGCTAAGGAGGCAGGAGATTTGTTTGGGCCAAGAAACACAAAAGGAATGGACATTAGACCAGTGGAAATCTGGGCTTTGGTCTGATGAGTCCAAGTTTGACCCTTTGGTTCCAACCCCGCTGTGTCTTTGCACGACGGAGAAAAAGGTGACGGATAGATTCTACATGCCTGGTTCCCCCCCGTGAAGCATGGAGGAGGAGGTGTGATGGTGTTGCTGCTGGTGACAATGTTGGGGATTTATTCAAAATTGAAGGCATACTGAACCAGCATGGCTACCACAGCATCCTGCAGCGGCATGCCATCTCATCAGTTCGTTTGGATTGGACCATCATTTATTTTTCAACAGGACAATGACCTCAAACACACCTCCAGCCTGTGTAAAGGATATTTTGACCAAGATGGAAAGTGATGAAGTGCTGCGCTCCAAAGTCAAACGGACCTGAACCCAATCGAGATGGTTTGGGAGAGCTGGACCGCAGAGTGAGCAAGGGCCGACAAGTGCTGAGCCTTCTGGGAACTCCTTCAAGACTGTTGGGAAACCATTTCAGGTGACTACCTCTTGAAGCTCATCAAGAGAGAGAATTCCAGAGTGTGCAAAAGCAATCAGAGTAAAGGGTGGCTACTTTGAAGAAACTAGAATCTTAGACATGTTTGCAGTTATTTTCACACTTTTTTGTTAATTACATAATTCCATATGTTTGTTCATTCATGGTTTGATGTCTTCAGTGATAATTTACAATGTAAAAGTCATGAAAATAAAGGAAACATATTGAATGAAGGTGTGTCAAACTTTTGCCTGTGCTGTATTATATACAGTGAGGAAAATAGTATTTAACACCCTTCTATTTTTACAAGTTCTCCCAATTAGAAATCATGGAGGTCTGAAATTATCATGAATGTCCACTATGAGGACATAATCTAAAAAAAAATCGAAATCACAATGTATGATTTTTAACTATTTTTTGTATGATACAGCTGCACCATGACTGGGGCCATGTATTGCGAATTTTGAGGGAGAATATACTCTTCCCTCAGTTAAAGCGTTTGAAAGATGGGTTAATGGGTCTTCCAACATGACAATGACCGAAGCACACAGCCAGGATAACCAAGGGAAGTGGCTCTGTAAGAAGCTTATCAAAGGTTCTGGCGTGGCTAGCCAGTCTTCAGACCTAAACCCAATACAGAATCTTTGGAGGGAGCTCAAACTCCGTGTTTCTCAGCGACAGCCAGAAACCTGACTGATCTAGAAGATCTGTGTGGAGGAGTGGACCAAAATCCTTCTGCAGTGTGTGTGCAAACCTGGTGAAAAAAACTACTAACGTTTGACCTCTGTTTACAACAAAGGCTACTGTACCAAATATTAACATTAATTTTTCTCAGGTGTTCAAATACTTATTTGCAGCTGTATCATATAAATAAATAGTTAAAAAATCATATATTGTGATTTCTGGATTTTTTTTTTTATTATGTCTCTCACAGTGGACATGCACCTACGATGACAATTTCAGACCCCTCCATGATTTCTAAGTGGGAGAACTTGCAAAATAGCAGGGTGTTGAAATACTTATTTTCCTCACTGTATATGCACAAAGGCATGACTACATGCTCTGTATGGAGTCACACCCACCATGAAAAAGATTTGATGAAGGAGACGATGTTCGGGTGTTTCATCTTCGACAGCAGCATCACTTCTTTTTGGGCGCTTCCTTTTTCCCTCACCGACATCTGAGCAGCGAACACACTTCTGATTAACACTTTCACATGTAAAAACATGAACCTAAAACAGCTGGGTTAATTCGGATCAGTTTGATATATCAGTCAACTGTGTTTTGGGGATGCAAGCATAATTATCTGTACTATACTTTCTTTGACCCTCCTGTTGTCTTCGAGTCAAATTTGACCCCTTTCCACAAAGTTTCTATATCAGAAATTTGGGTTTCTTTCAAACTAATTTTCCAAAAAAGTAATGTGGATTGTTCCCAACAATGCTCCTCACAAGTTAAATAAATAATCAGTTCACTACTTTCATTGAATTTGGGTGTTTTTTGTCAATTTTATATCATTTGGAGAAAAAAACAATTGGTAAAAGACCTTGTGTGTGACAAAAAAATTTAAAAAAAGACAAATGTCAATGTCAAAGTGACTAAAATGTGAACAAATGTGTGTGTGTATGTGTGTGTGTGTGCGTGCGTGTGTGTATGTATGTGCGTGTGTGTGTGTATGTATGTGCGTGTGCGTATGCATGTGTGTGTTCTCTATATGATTGTTTGCATAAAACATATCTCATTTGCAGTTATTGTAGGTTTAGAAACTAAAAATATACAAATGTGAAAACTCAAACTATGACCATTTGGCTGATCCAGAGGAGTCATGGGAGAAAGTCATGTGGTCAGATGAGACTATGAAATTAGGGTTCCTAAAATGTACAGTATATGTGTGTGTGTGTGTGTGTGTGTCTGATGTATGAGGTCGAACAAAAAGACAGAAACCAATCATCTGTTGTTGACAATTATGAAAACAGTTGTATTCATAGATGAAGATGCAGCCTGCTGGTCGCATACCTTTGTGAGGTTGTTGATCTGTTTGACCACACACTGTCTGTCTCCACCCCCCCCTTGATCCTGAACCAGGAAGGCTTTACCAAACGCACCCTCTCCAATCTGACGAATGACCTCATAGTTGTTCATAACACCTGGAAGACCTGCAACAACAAACACATTTGAGTAGAGTTGTTCCGACACCGATACAATAATGATTATATTATGTTTTTTAGGTTTTTTGTCCTGTTGTGGAGAATAGCTGAGGACAGACAGGAAATAGGTTGGGGGGGCCTCGGATTGGACTTGAACATGGGCCGCTGGCAAGGACTGAATACTACTCAGGATAGTTAAACATGGGTATTAGTACTGTATGTGTTGTATTTTATCTATAACATGTTAAAAACAGTAGAATTATAAGTAGGCTAAGCCTGATAACGATATAAAAAGCTAAGTGTGTTGGTGTGTTTTCATTGGTCAATGCAACATCAATGTACCACTAGGCTAGACTCGGTGGATGATGCAGTCAACTTGGGACTGCTTTACATCCTGCAACACCGCGAACCCCCAGGGGCATATGCAAGGATCCTGTTCGTGGACTTCAGCTTGGCGTTCCAACACCATCATCCCGGACATCCTCAGCACCAAACTCTCCCAGCTCACTATGCCAGCCTCCACCTGTCAGTGGATCACAAACTTCCTGACTTACAGGAGTCAGCAGGTGAGGCTGGGGAACATCACATCCAGCACACAGACTATAATAGTATTGAGTAAAAGTTGACATATTCCTGTCTGTGATTATCCATCAACATACATTCCTTTAATTTTAGTCAAAATAATTGCAAAAAATTAATAAATGCAAAACGTAAGAAAAAAAAAAGTTAAAACATCGATAAAAAGCGTCGATTTTCAATTTTGACGGCAAGACAACACAAGGGTCAGTTATAAAACCTATTACGTCATACCCAGTAAAATACTCATACTTCAGTTAAATACAAATACAGTATACTAACGGTTATACACATATACATAATAAATTATAAATTATTGACAATAAATGATTATGTCTATGGTTAAATATACAGTCTATGGGTTATGCAGAGACAAACCTAGTCCCCGGCGGAAGAATCATTGCCATGGAGACATATACACGGATGATTAGCCTCCATGTTAGCATGCTAACATAAATTCACTTTCGGTAATAAAAGCTGCTTTTGTGTGTTTTTACAGATAGATAATAATCTACTCTTACCTTTACAGAGTTGTCATGTTCTGAGAAGTCACATAGTGAAAGATCGAGCGTCTGCAACGAGTTTTAACCGGTGAGACGTTAAAGTGACTGCATACAGTCAAAAGAAACCTGTTGGTCAAAAATACGGCAAATGCGAGATGAAAACGCAAAGTATGTTGGGAGTTGGAGTCGTAACAGAATTCTTTTCAGTTTCCCATAAAAACTTAAAAAGATTAAATTAATTTACAACTTTCTGATGATTTATTGAACGTGTTCTAGCACAATGCCAAATATTTATCGTTTCCAGCTTCTCATTTGCGAGAAATGTTCACTTTATATCATTTTTAAACAGAAAAAATTGGGGATTTTGGACTGAGATAGATAAATAAATAGAAAGATAGATAGACAGAGAAAGCGATAGATAAAGATAGATAGAGAGAGATATATCTAGAGAGAAAGAGATAGATAGATAGATAGATAGATAGATAGATAGATAGATAGATAGATAGATAGATACTTTATTCATCCCAAAAGAAATTTTAGGCATCCAGTTGCAAGACAACCATAACACAACACATAAGAATGAAAATACAAATAAAATCGCTCACAGAAATGCAATGACCATAAGGTGCTATGGTACAATGTGTAGTATGGGAATAGTGCAGCAGATAATTATTAAATATGAACATAATAACCTATAAACTGACTGACTGAATAAGAATAACCAAACTTCAGAATATAACGAGTCGATAGTGTATGTGTGTGTGTGTGTGTGTGTGTGTGTGTGTGTGTGTATTGGTGTGTTACTAACTCCTAGAGTAGATATAAAAACACACTGAACAACCTTCTCTCTGGTCCTCAAAGGTGAATAACCACCTGGCTTTTCCCATGATCCCCCTGGGCGAGGACTCTCTGATTAGTGCTTTAATCAAGGACACATTTCCACTGTGATCAAATGACGGGCAGGCTGAGCGCCGCTGTGACAGCTGATCTGGGGTCAGTGGTCTTAGGTGACGGCTGCAGACACGAGGATCAGCCGCATTATGATACAGCAGTTTTTTATTTTTTTTATTCAGAACAGAAGTAAATAATCTAACAGTGAAAAACTTCATTCACTTCAAAATACTTCATATTTTCAATTTAACAATATTGCTAATTATCCACTATTGGAAAACAAAACGTCAGTGAATGATGACCATAGGAAATAAAAATCAGAAAAATGAAAGAGAAACAGAGAGAGAGTAAGTGTAAGGGGCTGTAAAAAGTTACATACAGACAAGTGTACATAGTCTGTGGCTCGGGCGCCTTTTTATACATTTGTGGCGCATATAAAGTTTATTTTGTAGTTCATTCCACACTGGAAGTTTTAGCAAACTGACATTTGTAATTAAATAAATAATATTAAAATAATTATAATTAATATTAACAAAAATAATACATATTTTGTGTCTCTTTCTCTGTGTATCTCTCTCTGTGTGTCTCTCTGTGTGTGCGTGTGTAGTTGTGAGTGTCTCTCTGTGTGTGTTGTGTCTGAGTGTTTCTTTGTGTCTGTCTCTCTCCTTGTGTGTGTCTCTCTGTGTGTCTATCCCTCTAGGTGTGTGGGTGTCTGTGTCTCTCGCTCTCTCGGTGTGTGTGTTTATTGAGGTAATAAATCAAGAGAGAAGTAGGCTCAGCTGAACAAAATAAATCCACCCAACAGCACTATTTATTTGTTTGTTGTTTGTTTATTGTGTTGGTCTGTTCAAATCCTATAAGAGATTATATACACAAATTAGTACAAGAAGAGTTATCCAAAAACAAAATTACACATTCAATAAAAGCCAGACAACCCTTGAGAAAAATACTTTAACATAAGTGTGCGTTTAACACTGCTATGCAGTTCATTTTCCTATTTCTGTAGTTACTTTTAAAGCTTAGCGAGCAGCATGTGTCCACACTCTTATTTTAAGATCATTTTCCAGTTAAGAAAGAACAGGTGCAGTGTATTAATAGCTACAGCAGAACAAAATACAAAAGTCTCCCTGGACTGATCTGCTTCAACAACCAGGAGGAGTGGTACAAAAGTCTCTGGAAAATGTTTGCTTGGACTGAAGGAAAGGCCAACTATGTCCACCTTTTGTCTATTAAATTACATATTCATGCTATAATTGCAGTTTTGATTTGATTAAAATAATTTAATATCTTATAGCGGACTTAATGAGTTATTTCATGAAAAGTCCCTGCATATGGGAAAAGTGAAAAAAATACACAAATCCTTTTTTTTCTATCACAATCAATTAATATTTACCAAACAGCTTCACATTTCACTCCTCTTACTCAAACTACCTGAAGTGAAGGACAGAAATAGAGACAGGTGAGGATTACGAACACAGATCTCACTTTAAGAGCAGTTGAGAGGCGGCGACGTCTCTTTAAGGCTCACAGATCATAGTTTCCACCACAAACTTGTTCTCGAAGTGACGAATCTTGTGGCAGTTCGGAGCTTCACGCTTCTGCATACCTGCAAAACACACACTGGGAGTTAGGCTATTGGCTGTTGAACAGGAGACGTCTCTTACGTCCTATAATCAGCTGGTTTGAGTCGAGCTGAGACAGGCCGGTTCAGACGGCTAAGACTTTTCACTATGAGGTTCTGAAACGGTCTAGTCTAGTCGCAAATCCTTGGTCTAAACTTGACTTAAAGGGTTAATAAACAGAAAAAAGGCCTGAAAGACGCCCAGTTCCTACCTAGAATCCTGTCTCTGCGCTGCAGCTTGAAGGTGTCTTTGCCACGGCACAGGTTGTAGATGAAGTAGCCGAGCTGGTCGACGTGCTCCAGGCGCTCTGTCACAATCATCTCCTCATGGAGCAGGTAGGTCTGGGGCAGGTAGGTGCGGGCCTGGCAGAGGGACGACAAATAACACTAATTAATACAGTCCAACTGTATTATGTATTGTATGTATTGGGCGGCTGTGGCTCAGTGGTAGAAGCGGTTTGCCTGCCAATTGGAAGGTTGGTGGTTCAATCCCGGCCCTGCAGTCCCACGAAGTGTCCTTGGGCAAGACACTGAACCCGGTTGCCCCCGATGCTGTAACATGTTTTATCTGATGAGCAGATGGCACCTTGTGGCTAATGGTGAATGTTTCCTGTACTATGTAAAAAACGCTTTGAGTAGTCAGACTAAAAAGCACAACTTTACATTTACATTTACAACTCTCAAGGAAATAAGATTATTTCCAAAAACTATTCCTTCATCAAAGCAAATCAATTAAGCTTTAACTTTTTTTTTTTTTACTTTGTTTATTCACCTTTTTTAACAGAACAAAGACATACAAAAACAATCAGAACAGAGTTCCCACCCCAAGAAGTAAATAAATAAATAAAAAATAATAATAATGATAATAATAAAAAAGAAATTTACATAAATAAGTACACACAGAGTAAAAACTTTGGTTATGTTTAAAGAGACAAATATGACTTTCATTATTTTATGTCTCTGTAGGTGTCTACTATATGTAAATAAACCTAATAGGTTTATCTTGTATTATCTTGTATTGTTTTTTTCAAATGCTATGAATGAAAGATCATTTATTTTACTTGTGAAGAGCATTGTAGGGAACCATCCAAGTTATTATTTTTAGGCGATCTGATTGAAAGAAAGAGAGTTGAAGAGAAGTTGGTTACCTTTGACGTTGACCTAGCAGCTCCAAAGAAGTCCTTGGGAGGCATGACGATGGAGGTGTTGAGCGGGATGACGTGGCACTTGTTCAGACTCAGATCCAGGTAGGCGGTCAACCTCTGAGACACAAGACACACATTTAAAGACCTCAAAACATATTTATTA